>WSXT02087796.1:0-11810 GCA_011762715.2 Neuroterus valhalla
CAAAATTCACCTCTGGTTGAAATTGTAACTACTTTGTTAAAAATCAATTCATCTTTTTTTGGTGGAAATTCAAGTATGTAGTTAAACATTGATTTTTGATTTTGAAAATGGAGCTATTTCTTCGAGGATTTATGTACTTTGTGGAAATTTTGCTTTTTTTGTAGAAAATTAATGTTTATGGTTAAAAATTCATATTTTTGATTGAAAATCATCTATCCATTCGAAGATTCATTATTATACCTGGAAATTCATCAGTTTTGGTTAAAAATCGATTACTTTAACTGAAAATTTGACTGTTTCATTTTCAAAGAAATTTGATTTTTCCTGGTTCGAAATTCAATGTTTCGGTGAAAATTTTTCTTTTTGAATCTAATATTCCATTATTCCGTTGAAACTTCACATATTTTGTTGAAAAATCGATTTTTTGTAGAAAATTATCGTTTTCTTCGGAAGTTGATATTTTTCTTCAAAAATTCTTTTTTGCGGTTAACAATTCAAGGTATGCAGTCAAACATTTTTCATTTTAGTCGAACATTCATTCGTATTCATATTCGATTTATTCAAGCTTCATCTAGTTAAAAACTCTTGTTTTTGGTTTGAAATTAATTTTTAAGGCCAAAAATGTCACCATTCCATTTTCTTTTGAAAATTTCTTTTTTTTATGGTTCGAATTTCAACCATTCTAATGAAAAATTGTATTTTTTGGTTGGAAATTAATTTTTTCCCAAACATTGAACTATTCTAGTTAAATGTTCCTCATTTCAGTTAGAAATCTGTCTTTCTGTGTGGTTAAAAATCCAACAATTTCAGTTAAACATTTACAATTTCACGGAAAAAATAAGTTATCGAATTTTTCGTTGACTGTCAACCACTTTTGGATAGGATGAAAAGTTAATGAAATTTTCATTAACTATTTATAAAATCTTGTGCACTCTTCATTGAATTTTCTTAAACTTTGCAAAAAAAAAAAGAACAAGTCAGTCAAGGTTCAAGGAAATTTAATAAACTATGCACGAGATTGTGGAAAAAGTTAATGAAAGTTTCACGAACTGTTCTACATATCCAAAAGTGGCTGACAGTTAACGAAAATTTCGATAACTTATTTTTCCCGTGTTCATTTGATTCTCCATCATTTTTTGTAAAAATGTAATAATTTGTTTAAAAAGTTAGTTTTTTTTTGGTTGAAAGTTAGTTCTTTGTGTTATAAGTAATTTTTTTCAACTGAAAATTTAACTTGTTCCAATTGAAAATTTCATGGTTTCAGTTAAAAATCTATTTTTTCAGTAATAGTTCATTTATCTGTTTAAAAACGCATCAGCTCCTTTAGTTAAAGATTCTTTTTTTGAGTATAAAGCACTTATGTTTGTTTTAAAATTGGGTTTTCAAACTAAAAATGTTACTGTTCCATTTTTGGTTGAAAATAATTATTTTTTGATTTCGAAATTCGACTATTTTGTTAAAACTTTATAGTTTTTCTTCGAAAATGATTCTTTCTTTTCGGAAATTAATCTTCTTGTTTGAATATTCACCTTCATGGTCAGAAATTGAGGTGCTCCAGTTAAATATTTATTTTTTCAGTTGAAAATTCATCTTCAGGTTTTGAAATTTTAGTGTTCTGGTTGAAGATTTATGTTATTTGGAAATTCATCACATTGGCTGAGAAGTGAACAATTTTGTTGGAAATCTGTTGTTTTTTTCTGTTAACGTAAATTGATATTCTTTATTGTAAGTTGAACTGTGCCAATTTTTGTAGAAAAATGATCTTTTCTGTTGAAAATTAGAGTATTCTTTTTAGAATTGATTTATTTTGCAACGTTTGATCTATCAGTTGTGTTAAAGGATGTTTAGATTTGAAAAAAAAAAATTTTTAGCGTTTTGTGACAAATATAAACATGTTACTTCTAGCTGACCGGGAAAATTGGAAAACTTGACCATGAAAAACCGGGAAATGACCGGGAATTGGAAGTCGTCCGCTGAATCGCCACCTTGCAATTTATAAATTACAAGTTTTATTAATGGCGATTACAGCGTGACGAGAATTGAACTTGTTTTTTGTCTACAATCTAACATAATGTATTAGAGTTCATTTATTAATAAATTATTTACTGAAGTTTTAATAAAGGCTACGTAGATCTGATTGAAACTGCCTCCCTCCCCCTAAAATCGCCTTCGTCGTTTATGGACGACCCCTTATCGTGATACATTCTTTCACATGTTACATTTCATATATATTTCAATCTACATCTATTTTTTAATACACTACTCGCAGTATAGATTTTAATAGTAGTGCAAGAGGTGGAAGGTTTAGTGCGATTAAAACCTGAAACCTGATTGAATAAATGGCTAAAAATAAAATAGTTTGGAGATATATTTATGAACAATGAGACAACTTACTTTTTTTGCGGTCATTGACATTTCCCCTCTACTATTTTTTATTACGATTCCGAAATATAATTTTATAATCTCAAAGGATTAAATATTTACACTCAAATGACGCAGATACTGTTTTATGAAAATTAGCTCCTAAAATTAAGGAATGATGCAATGTTTGTCTGTATTTTTTCCCTGACTTGGAATTGAAGAAATTTGAGCATTTTCTGAATTTGTATAGGACAATTTTTCAAATTGCCCGCAATAGGAGTGTGGTAAATTGAATTTAACGCGTTTTCTTCTCTCCTTTGATGATAATAGCATTTCGTATTAGAAATTGAGAGCACGTACTACTCTTGAATCCAGCTGTTCAATTATCATACCGAGAGAATCTCAAGGATCGATGGGTTCTGCTCCCGGCCTAATGGTCTGCGAATCTCGATCCTTCGTTCTTACGACACAAATGAATCGTGTAGGAGGGCGGGTTTCTATTCTCCAGAAAAAAGGAATATTCTTCTCAGATCTCCATGACAATGCAGACGATTGTCCACTTTCTGTTTGCGATGGAAATTCTCTCAAAGCTTCCTACATTATTTTTTTCAGATTTGGAGAAATAGTTTTATTATACAAATATAAACTGTGAGAATTTATGCTCATCACGTGCATTCATTTAGACTAGATTTATTCCAAAAGTCAATCGTGGTTTGAAATACTGGCAGAATGATTTAATCTGTTTCTCCTAATGTTTAAAAAGCTGTGGGTGCTATATAATATGCCGGACTAGTTTTTTATTCGTGTGTGGTATTTATACAAGGACAGGTCATTTTTATACATTTCTGTGCCTAATGTGTGGTGGTGGCGACTTGACCGGGAAACCGGAAAATGACCGGGAATGTACTTGACTCAACCTAGACTATTAAAAATTCTACCGAAAAATTACAACTTTCTTTTTATAAATCAAAAAGAGATCTTATCATTTGATTTAAAGAATATAACATTCCTTTATTCTGGTTCCCCAAATATTTAAATACATCTATACTCCATGAGAGGAAGAATTTTCGTTTTTTTTTTTCATTATAAGAAAAACGTTTTGCAAATTGATTGCTCTGTGAGATTTTTTTTAGCTGACTGAAATTTTATAATCGAATTGATGATAGCCCAAATCTACAAAGAGATTTATTATCTTCATTATTCAAAAAATGTATTTATCACGTTTTAGTTGATTTTCCTCATTTATCCGCAAAATTCGTCGCGATTTTAAAGTTTCCTCTTCCTAATTTTAAACAAATAAAGTACTTCAAGCAGTCTTGGAGTAGAAGAAGTATTCCGAAGAAGTATTTCTGAATTAGGATAAAAAACTTGTTTACATTGTTCATTGCAAATTCATCCTTCTTTAGTAAAAAAATCAACTACTTGTTTTGAATTTAAACTTGTTTGTTGAAAATCAAATTTTCTTGTTAAAGTTGCATTATTTGGATTCAAAATTCACCTCTGGTTGAAATTGTCACTACTTTCTTCAAAATCAATTCATCTTTTTTTGGTGAAAAATTCAAGTATTTAGTTGAACATTGGTTTTTGAATTTGAAAATTAAAAAAAAAATAAATTCTCAAAGAAATAGTCTTTGATTGAAAATTCAACCCTCGTTTTTGAAACTGAAGTATATTGGTTGAGAGTTTCATTTTTAGAATTGAAGAGAAGCTTTTTTGCTAAGATTTCATATTTTCGGGTTAAAAATTCAATAATTTAGCTGAAATATATTGTGGTTCAGGATTTTACTTGTTGAAAAACAACCGTTTTTTTTAATTGAATCGGTTTGGTTAAACACTTTGCTGTTTAACCAAAAGCTTAAGCTTCTCTTCAGTTCTAAAAATAAAATTTTCAACCAATATAGTTCAATTTTCAAAACGAGGGTTGAATTTTCAATCAAAGGCTATTTCTTTGAGGATTTATGTACTTCGTGGAAAATTTGCCTTTTTTGTAGAAAATTATCTTTATGGTTAAAAATTATTCTTTTTCGCATAAAATACAACCACTTCATTTAAAGGTTCATCATTGCACCTGAAAATTCATCACTTTGGTTGAAAATCAATTACTTTAACTGAAAATTCAACTGTTCCATTTTTATGGAAAATTGATCTTTTCTAGTTCAAAATTCGACAATTCGGTGATAATTTGTCTGTTTGAATTCAAAATTCACACAATTTGTTGAAAATTCTTGTTTTGGACAATCGTTTAGACCCTTTCTGTGTTTCTTTTTTAATCTGAGGAATATTGATTTTTTATAAAAAAAAATGAAAATTTTTATAGAAAAACATGAATTCTTCTTATACTAATTCAATTTCCAACGAAAAAACATCATTTTCCTCTAAAAACCAAGGAAAGTGTTAAGTCAAGAAAAACAAAAATTTCAATCAAACTGTTAATTTTTTGAACGAAAACAACAAAGCGATTAACGAAAGCGATTAATTTTCACCACGAAAATGTGGACTTTTATCAAAAAAGACTGTTCTTATCCAAGTATATGAATTTTTAATAAAATTGTTGAATTTTCAACAAGTGACTTGAATTTTCAACAAAAAAAGTTTCTTAGTCAAGAAGAAAACAAACTTCACCAAAATCGTTAATAATTCAAGCAGAAAATATGAATTTTGAACTAAATTGCTCAATTTTCAACTAAAAAGAAAGCTTTTACCAAAAGACAGGAATTGCTCATTTTTTTCCAGGCATAAAGAGGAATTTTCTACAAAACAGACAAATTTTCAATCTGCTTATATATATTTTAAACAAAAAAGGTAATTTCCAACCGAAGTGTTTAACAAAACCGATCCAATTCAAACAAACGGTTGTTTTTTTTTTTGACAAAAGAAAGGGATTCTTAACCACAATATATTTCAGCCAAGTTATTGAATTTTTAACCCAAAAATATGAAATCTTAGCAAGAAAAGCTTTTCTCCAATTCTAAAAATAAAATTCTCAACCACTATAGTTCAGTTTTCAAAACGAAGTTGAATTTTCAATCGAGCAAGACTTTTTTGTAAAGCTGAAAACAATCTTCACCGAAATTGTTTAGTTTTTCACTAAAAAAAAGAAAAGTCTTCTAAATGAAAAGAATTTTTATAATAAAAGATGGATATTCAACGAAGATAAAATTTTTTGGGTAGGAAAACGAATTCCGACCTTATTCTTGACTTTCGAAACAGAGAATACGAATCTTCTACAAAACAGATAATTTTTTTCCGGACTTATTGATTTTCGAAAATGGTTTTTTTTTTGAAAAAAGAACTGAATTTTCAACAAAAAATTAATTTTTCTCAAATTATTCAAATTTCAGCTTAAAATGAAATAGACGATTCTTCATTTGGGAAAATTAATTTAAAAACAGAAACGAATTTTCAACAAAAGAGTCGACTTTTTAGTTAATAAAAAAGGAGGAATTAACGAGAATGTTGAAATTTCAATCCAAAAAGACGAAATTCCAATAAAGCAGTTGAATTTCGAACATAATAGAATAATTTTGTAACAAAATTGTGGAATTCTACAAAACATTTAGACGTTTTGGAAATAAACAGACGGATTGTAAACAAAAAGTTGAATTTCCTGACAAAAAGGATGATTTTTTAAGAAACTTTTGGATTTCTAACTAAAAAGATGGAATTCAAACTATAGACTTATTTTCTACAGAAGACCAATTTCAAACAAAACACGTAGATTTTCTTTCTGGATTAAAATCCAACTACTTAAGTTGAATTTCAACAATTTCTTTTGATTCTTCATCATTTTGTGCATAAATTAATGTAATAATTTGTTAGTAGTTAGTTTCTTTTGTTTGCTGAAAGATAGTTCTTTTTGTTGAAAGCTAGTTTTTTTTGTTATAAGTAATTTTTTTAACTGAAAATTTAACCTGTTCCAATTGAAAATTCCATCGTTTCAGTCAAAAATCTATGTGTTTAGCTAAACATCCATTTTTTCTAATTCAAAATTTGAGCAATCAAGTTTTCGTTGACAATTTATCTTTTTCAGAAAAAGTTCATTTATCTGTAGCAACTCCTTTAGTTGAACATTCTTTTTTTTTAATATAAAACACTTATGCTTGGTGTAGAATTGGTTTGTTCAACTAAAAATGTTACTGTTTCATTTTTGGTTGAAAACAAATAATAACAATTTGAATAAAAATTTATTGTTTTGAATAGAAAATTTAATCCATTTAATCCATTCTTGTTGAAGGTCCATCATTTGAGTTCAAAATTCGTCTTTTTGGTTTGAAATTCAACTACTTTAGTTAAACATTTAGAATCTTCTATGAAAATTCGTTATTTTGTTTAGAAATATTACAATTTCTTTTAAAGTTACTTTTTTTTTTGTTTTAATGATTTTCATAACTAGAAAATCAGAGTTATTCTATTTTTGGTTTGAAATTGGTTTTTTAAAATTGAAAATAATACTGGTAAATTTTCGGTTGGAAGTTATTATTTTTTAGTTCGTAATTCAATTATTTTGTCAAAACATTATATTTTTTCTTAGAAAATTATTCTTTTTATTCTGATATTTTTCTGTTGAAAATTAGAGTATTCTTTCCAAAATTGATTTATTTTGCAATGTTTTTTTCTGTTGCGTTATATGATGTTTATAATGAACGTCATGAATAAAAATAAAGTTTTCATTTTGCGACAAATATAAATGTATGTTACTTCTATTTGACCGGGAAAATACAAAAAACTTTTCCATGAAAAACCGGGAAATGACCGGGGATCTGAAATCGTCCGCCGAATCGCCACCTTAGTGGTAATAGTGCCTAATTATTGTGCAGTCAATGTAATTTTGAAGAAATCCTCATACTTACGAGTGCATCTTTATTGACTTGTCTTACACACTCTAGAAAAGTGCAATAAATTATTGCAGGATTCGATCTGGAGTTAATATTGTTGGTTGCATTCTGTAGAGAGTTGTGATTATTTATTATTGGTCGTTTCTTGTGATTCCGGTTTTTTTTCTTTTCGAAATGTCGAACCGGTTTGTACTCACCCTCAAGTATTGTTGACAGTGATAATAGTCGGTCGTGTTCAGATATTTGTCAGCACAAGTAGCCATTCCCAATAATGAAGGATATCCACTCGACTGACTGTTCGCTCTGAAGAAGCACCCATAGCAAGCATCTCGACTGCTTCCTTGTAATTCGTTGCAAAGTTGGTTTAAGATTTGAATGATTTTGACACTGGATGAAAAAAAAATTCAAGGTTTTTGATGCGGTAATAAATTTTCTAAATTATGCATAAACACACACATACTTTGTAATGCTACCTAAAATTTTTGTAAGTCCCTCTTGTATGACACCATCGTTGAGATTCATAGTCAATAAAAAGAGAAAAAAGGAGATTCCAAATATTTTCGATGCTAGCGTCATCCTCGTTCTAACTTTTTTTCACAATGTGTATAAGCAGGGTAGCGGATTCAAGTTTTATATGGAGTTGCTGATCGCTGATAGTCTTTAACAGGGTCGCATATGGCAATCAAAATAGACAAAACCTTTCGTGATGTCGAATACATGGATGCAGATATGACATCTGACCTCATTTCTGATCTCCGTTAATGTGAATGTACTGGAAATTAATAATAATACAAAATAATAGATTAATACGCCCTAGTTCTTGATCATTATTATCAATATGATAGTTCGGACTCTCAATTAAAAGATTTACTGATTGCATTTTTGAGTAACTTTATGCTGCTAATTCCTTTGTTATAAGGAATAAAGCAAATTATTTCTGGGCAGATAATTTCAGTATTCTAATTAACCGAAGAAAATACCTGAAGAAAAAAATAATGCAAATTATCCCTAATCTGTAAAAATTGAGTAGTTTTTAACAATTTTAATTGCATTTTCAGGGCGTCGACTTGACCGGGAAACCGGGGCGGACCATGAATTCAATTTAAAAACCGGGAAATTATTAAACATAACCTAGACAATTAAGAATTTCACCATGAAAATACGAGAAAAGACCGCTTTCTTTTTATAAATTAGAAAGAGATTTTATATCAGTTGATTTGAAGAATGTAACGTTCCTTTAGTCTGATTCTGACAATATTTAAATACATCTATACATTATGTTGCTCTGTGAGTTTTTTTTATAACTGACTCAAATTTGATAATTAAATTGATGATAGCCCAAACGTACAGAAAGAATTATTTTCTCAATTTTTCCAGAAAAAATTCATTTATCACGATTTATTTGATTTCTCCTCAGTTATCTGACTAGGGTGAGGGAATTTCAGAAAATAATTATAAATTTTCTTATCTAAGGGTATGGAGTTTCAGTAGAGACGTATAATCTCACTTGGAACAGGGAATCTTTTACATGGAACGAGAACTTTTCAAAATAATTTTTATTCGAATTGAGTAGAGAGGAAATGAAGAAAATAATTTTATTTTAAATTTAAAAAAGTTTTTAAAAAAATTTTGAATTTAAATTGGAAATGCAATTATTGCTCTACCAATTTAAAATTCGTTAAAATTTGAAAGTTCCCTCTTCATAATTTTAAATAAAGAAAGAACGTCAAGCAGTTTTTATAGTAGAAGTAGTATTTCGAATAAGAAATATTTCTAAATTATAATAGAAAATTTGTTTACATTATTCATGGCGAATTCATTCTGTTTTAATTAAATAATCAACTACTTGGCTGAAAGTTAAATTCTTTTGTTGGGACTTACACTTTTTTGTTGAAGGTGCATTATTTTAATTTACAATGCACTTCTGATTAGAAATGTAACTACTTTTTGAAAAATCAATTTATCTGTATTTGGTTAAGATTCAAGTATTAAGTTGATAATCGATTTTTGAATTCAGAAATTAAACCATTTCTTTGAGAATTTATGAACTTCGTGGAAAATTTGCCTTTTTTGGAATAAAATTATTCTTTAAGGTTAAAAATTAATCTTTTTCGCATGAAATACAACCATTTCAGTTGAAGATTCATCATTACATCTAAAAATTCATCAGTTTGGTTTAAAATCAATTACTTCAACTGAAAATTTAACTGTTTAATTTTTTTGGAAAATTGATATTTTCTAGTTCAAAATTCAACTATTTGGATGAAAATTTGTCTTTATGGATTGATTAATTAGTTCGTTGAGAATTTACATATTTTGTTGAAAAATTAATTTTTGGTATAAAATTATCTTTTTCTCCGGAAGTAACTTTTCTTGTTTGAATTGGAAATTCAAATATTTCGCTGCAAATTCACATATTTTGTTGACAAAATTGATTTTTCGGTATGAAATCATCTTTTTCTTTGAAAGTTACTTTTCTTGGTCGAAAATTCTTCTTCACGGTAAACAATCCAAATTAAGCAGTTGAATATTTTTCATATCAAATGTTAAATAAAATTATGGATCTAAGAAATAATTCAAAATTATTTTTAAGCCAAAAATGTTACTATTCTTTTTTTGGATGAAAATTATAATCTCTATAGTTCAAAATTAAACCATTTTGTTGAAAAATTATATTTTTTGGTTAAAAATGAATTTAAAAAAAAAATTTCAACTATCATTTCGTTTAAAAACTCGTCTTTCTGATTTAAAGTTCAACTGCTACTGTTGAACATTTACGATTTTATTTGAAGATTCATCATTTTGCTTCAAAATCGATTTGCCTGAAAGTTAGTTTTTCTACTAACTTATTTTTTTTTTGCTATAAGTAATTTTTTTCAACTGAAAATATAACTTATTCCAAATAAAAATTCCATAGTTGTAGATAAGAATTAATTTGTTTGGTTAAATTCAAAATTCGAGTATTAAAATTTTGGTTGACAATAATTTACCTTTTTTACTAAAAATTAATTCATCTGTTTGAAAATTTGACTCTTTCAGCTGATGATTCTTTGTTTTAGGTAAAAACTCTTATGTTTGGTAAGAAATTGTGTTTTCACATCAGAAAACTTACTGTTCCATTTTCGGTTTAAAACTTTGATTTTTTCAGTTCAAAATTTAACTATTTTGTTAAAACATTGTATTTCTTGGTAGGAAATTATTTTTCCTATTTGAAAATGAATCTTCTTGTTTGAATATTCACATTTATGGTTGAAAATTCATCTTCCTGATTTGCAATTTAAACTGTTCCAGATGAAGATTCATAATATTATATGAAAATTCATCACTATGGTTGAAAAATGAACTATTTCATTAAAAATCCATTATTTTTTGTTATCGCAGATTAATTTTTCCAATTGTTAGTTTATTCGTTCCAACTTTTGTAAAAAAAAAACTATATTTTTCGTGGGAAATTTAGGCATTTTTTCAAAATTAAATTATCTTGCATATCTTGATCTATTTTGTTAAAGGATGTTTAGAATGAATGTCACGAATTGAAATAAATGTTTGCGTTTTGCGAAAAGATGGATATTTTACTTTAGGTTGACCGGAAAAATTGAAAAACTTTACCTGGAAAAAACGGGAAATGACCGAGAATTTGAAATTTTCTGCCGAATCACCACCCTGATTTCGAATTCATTTATTTCTAATTAAAAAATCAACTACTTGGTTGAAAGTTAAATTCTTTTTTTTGGACTTACACTTTTTTGTTGAAGGTGCATTATTTTAATTTACAATCCACCTCTGATTGAAAATGTAGCTACTTCAAAAAAAATCAATTCATCTGTTTTTATGAAGATTCAAGTATTTAGTTGAACATTGATTTTTGAATTTCAAAATTAAACTATTTCTTTGAGAATTTATTTCCTTTGTTGAAAATTCGCCTCTTTTGTGGAAAATTATTCTTTATGGTTGAAAATCCACCCTTTTCGCATAAAATACATTGATTCCAGTTGGAAATTCATCATTTTACCTGAGAATTCATCGGTTTGATTGAGAATTAATTCCTCTAACTGGGAATTCAACTGCTTCTATTTAGTGTAAATTGATCTTTTCTAGTTCGAAATTCAAATATTTGGATGAAAATTTATCTTTATGTATTGATTAATTAGATCGTTGAGAATTTACATATTATTTTGTTGAAAAATTGATTTTCGGGATAAAATGATCTTTTTCTCCGAAATTTACTTTTCTTGTTTCAATTGGAAATTCAATTTATTATTTCGCTGCAAATTCACATATTTTGTTGAAAAAGTTGATTTTTTGGTACGAAATGATGTTGTCCTGCGGAAGCTACTTTTCTTGTTTGAAAATTATTTTTCACTTTTAACGAATAAAGTTGAACAGTTGAATATTTTTCATATCAGTCGAAAATTCATCCGGTTGAAAATTCTTATGTTTCGTTCAAAATTATTTTTTAGCCAAAAATGTTAATATTCTATTTTCGGTTGGAAATGATTACCTCCGTAGTTCAAGATTCAACCATTTTGTTAACAAATTGTATTTTTTTGTTTAAAAATCAATTTCTGGTCAAAATTTCGACTATTATGGGGGGGGGGGGGGGGACAAATCCTT
>WSXT02087807.1:0-11809 GCA_011762715.2 Neuroterus valhalla
AGGGGAGAAGGGAGGGGGCGGGGGGACGAGGGAGGAGGGGGGGGCGGGGGGGGGGAGGGAGAGAGAGAGAGAGAGAGAGAGAGAGAGAGAGAGAGAGAGAGAGAGAGAGAGAGAGCTTCCTCTCAATGTCAATTTTTTATGTTTTTGTGTCGTTGATGCATTTTATTTTGATTCATAGATTACTTGAATTTCCGACTGGCCAATCTTTTTGAAAACTCATTTTTTTTAACTTTTTGCAACGTATAATTTTGAAAATTTCAAAGCACAAACGTTATCAGTGTCGTTAAAATATAGCAAAAGCTAATAATCTTTTCATCATGTGTCACTAGAGCTGCATGCATCGGTTTGGATTATTCGTTATTCGACGCGTATGGTCAATCGAATTCAAAAACTCCAATCGGCCGTCTGTCGAATGTCGGATTTTTCGACAATGGCGCGCGATCGATCGATTTGAAAAAATGCAATTCAATGTGCACTCACAAAACAGGGGGCGATTCGTTGGCCGATTTCCAATTCCCGGTCATTTACCGGTTCTTCAATGTCAAGTTTTTCAATTTTCTCGTTCAACTAGAAGTAACATTTATATTTGTCGCAAAACGCATACATTGATTTTTATTCATGACAATCATTATAAACATTCTTTAACACGACAGATCAAACATTGCAAAATAAATCAATTTTGAAAGAAATACTCAAATTTTCAACAAAGATTATCATTTTTTACGTAAATTAGAACAGTTAATCTCATAATTAAAAAAAATCAATATACGACAACAACAAAAAACGGATTTACAACTATTAGTTCATTTTTCATCCAAGAAGATGAATATTCAAATGAAAAGATAAATATTTAACTAGAGCACTTCAATTTCAACCATAAAGGTGAATTTTAAAGTTGAGTTTTAAACAGATAAATTAACTTCTACTGAAAAAGATAAATTGTCAACGAAAATTTGAATGCTCAGATTATGAAATTAAAAAAATGGATGCTTTACTAAACGAATTAACTTTTGACTGGAACTATGAAATTTTCAATAGGAATAAGTAAAATTTTCAGTAACAAAAATTTCTTATGACAAAAATAAAATAATTTCGAACAAAAAAACTAACTTTCAACAAAAAAAGTATTTCTCTACAAAAAAAAACTAACTGTCGAACAAATTACTACATTTTTACTCAAAATGATGAAAAATCAAATGAAATTGTAAATTTTTACCTAAATTAGTCAAATTTTAAACCAGAAATACTTATTTTTTACTGAAGTGATGATCAGTTAACTAGAATAGTTCAATTTTTGACAAAAAGTTAATTTTTAACTGAAAAATACAATTTTCCAATGAAATGGTTGAAATTTGAACTATAAAAATGAAAATTTTCGAACCAAAATGGAATAGTAACATTTTCGGCTCAAAAAATTAATTATTAACCAAACATTGAGATTATCAACTAGATTATAGTTCGACTAAAATTAAAAAATTTTAGCATTATAACTTGAACTGTTAAACGTAAAGAAGAATTTCTGAGGAAGAATATTAACTTCCGCAGGAAAAGATAATTTTCTACCAAAAAACCAACTTTTCAACAAAATACTCGTATGTGGAGTTTCAACGATGTAACTGGATTTTCAATTCCAAAAGACAAATTTTCACCAAATTGTCGAATTTTGAACAAGAAAAGATCAATTTTCCGCTAAAAATGGAACAGTTAAATTTTTAGTTGAAGAAATTGATTTTCAACCAAACTGATGAATTTTCAGGTATAATGATGAATCTTCAAATAAATAGATGTATTTTAAGCAAAAAGATTAATTTTCTACAAAAAGGGCAAATTTTTTGCGAAGTACATAAATTTTCAAAGAAATAGTTTAATTTTCAAATTCAAAAATATTTGTTCAACTAAATATTTCAATTCTCACCAAAACAAGATGAATTGATTTTTAACAAAGTAGTTACTTTTTCAACCAGAGATGAATTTTGAATCGAAATAATGCGACTCTAACATGAAAATTTAACTCCTAACGAACAAGTTAAAATTTTAAACAAGTAAATGATTTTCTAATTGGAAAAGCATGGATTTGCAATGAACAAAATTTAAACAAGTTTTCTCTCAAAATTCAGGAATATTCCTTCTTCGGAATACTACTTCTACTCTAAAGACTGCTCGTGACAAATTTTGAATTGAAGGAACGATTTTTTTTAATCCTCTCTTCTTAACCCATATTATTATTGTATTAATCAACATTAATTTGAATAGTCCCCGTTCCATGTAGAAAATTCCCTGTCACAAGTGAAATATTATACTTCCTCACTGAAACTCCCTGCCCTGAAATAAAAACTATAATTATTTTCTGCGATTTCCTCTTCCAAGTCAGATAAATGAGGAAAAGTAGATAAAACGTGATAAATCATTTTTTTGGAAAAATTTAGATAATAATTCTTTCTCGATGGGCTACTATAATTCGATTATCAAATTTATTTCAGTTAAAAAAATCTCACAGAGCAACAAATTTGCGGAACGTTTTTTTTATTATGGAAAAAAATCCTTTCTCTGATAAAGTGTAGATATATATTTAAATATTTTAAGAATCAGATTAAAGGAACGTTACGTTCTTTAAATCAAATGATAATATATCTTTTTGATCTATAAAAATAAAGCGGTCATTTCTCGTATTTTTTCGGTAGAATGTTAAATAGTCTAGGTTTAGTCAAGTAAATTTTTTATTATAATTCCCGGGCTTTTCCTGGTTTTTCCCTGTCGATTTCCCGGTTTTTCCCGGTCAATAATGTTCCCGGCCGTTTCCCGGTCAATAATGTTCCCGGCCATTTTCCGGTTTTCCCGGTCAATAATATTCCCGGCCATTTCCCGGTTTTTCACGGTCAATAATATCCCCAGTCATTTCCCGGTCAATGAAATTCCCGTTCATTTTCCGGTTTTTTCCTGGTCAATAATATCCCCTGCCATTTCCTGGATTTTCCCCGGTCAATAAAATTCCCGGTCATTTCCCAGTGTTCCGGTCAAGTCGCCACCCTGCAAAAATCTATAAAAAATTAAAAGGACTTCCTACATTCAACTTTCCTGCAAGTCGGTACCGTTGAACCGTAAATTCAAACTTTTTCTTCCCTCCGTTGCAGAATTTTTTCTTATCTTTAAAGAGTTTTTCTGTATCTTAAAAATTTACGGGCAAATGCAACAATTCTTTGCTCCAAATATAATTATTTAATATTTTAATATTAATAATAATTCAAAAAAAGCAAAAAAAAATGGCAATTTTTCATCTCATATGAGTGTTTACAATCAAAATAGTACTTCTTTTTCGTACCTTGTCAAATGCACGTTAGTGGCGCCGGATTGGCTCGTGGACCGGCGCGCGCTTGAAGGTGCGCTCGATAGCTTGGTTCAGTACTCGGCAGGGCCTCGGAGCGGAGAGTCATCTGTTTGCGCGTCGGTTTTTCGAGAATTGTTTCATTATTGATATACAATACAATTTCCCCATCAATTTGCGCTTTCTGGCATTTCAATTCAATCTTCTTATTCAAATCTTTCATTCTTTAGTGATAAATAGATAATTTTTAAATTCTTTTTTCATTTAAACATTGTTCAGCGTGGTCGCGTCTCTTTTGAATTTTTGAACTGTGAACGGACTACGGGACCCCTGTGCGCGGTTTGTGAGAATTACGAATATTTTGTGTTCCGTGTTTTCAGTGTTTTCTTATTTTACGGAGTTTTACCACCCACAAATGGAACCGAACTTCAAACGAAAATAACTTACCGGTAAGAATAATAAATTCAATTGTTTATAATATACATATTTATAATATTTATAAATGCCGAAACTGGCTTAAGTATAGGAAGCAATAGCTTTTTTTTCTTTTCTCGAAAATTGTTATTCAATTCATAAGTTCTGAAATTTTTATTTATACACGAACGCGTGTCGCTTTTTATTTGCTCTCGAAGTAATAGGTCACCTGCAACATGTTATTTTCTGCCGCTCCCGCGGTTATGTGTGCATGCACAACGAACGTAATCGGGGTGCGAATAAGCCCTACCCTACACCGGAAATTACGTTTTAGAATCACGCATACATACGGGTCGACCTGTGACAGGTGTCTTGTTATGAAAAAAAAAGTATTGTTATATCAGAAAGTATTGTTTTAATGAAAAGTCTTGTTATAAAAATGGCGGATACGGCTAAAAAGCTAAAAGCTAAAAAATACTTGTGACATTTTGAGCGAACTGTTAATCTTATTTGGTGATGGGTGTTATCCTCCCATGGATGAGATACTCGTTTATGGGAAAACAACGCGTACTTCTCAAGTCATGGACTATATGAACGAAGCTCTCGGGTAGTTCGTTGAACTCCAGGTTGACCGGTTGCGGCTCTGATCGGCATTGCGTTCAACTCTGCCGATTTAATGTCGAATACCGGGATTGATATCTTTGCATCAGTATATCGGAATTGTCACTTGATCGAAGGAAAGCTTTGTTGTTGGAAAACAAAGCTTAAAAGCATTTAATTCATACCATAGTTTTTGATCTCAAAGTTTCAAAGCGTTGCACAATCGAAAAACAGTGGACATCTGCTTTTTAAGTTAACCTCTAAAATGACTCTCGGTCAACTGAAAAATGAAAATACCTGATATTTTAGTACTTTTGAGGATTTTTCCTGGCTGCTCAGTGTTGTGTGATGTAGTTTTGGGTCTTCTATCGACTTGATTTAACCAGTTTAAAAAATAATTAGAATTAACCTAGAAATTGCTATTTTCATTAAAAAAATCCAAATTCGATTTTCTCAAAAACGCCATGTTTTTTTGGCTGATTTTTTTTACAAGCATCTGATCCCAAGAACTAAATTTTAGGCTTTATGGGACTTTCCAATTTTGTGTGATATGGAAATTAAATAATAAAATCGATTTTTTTTCACTTTTTGAGTTTGTTTACACGATTCTTTTAGTAAATCATTTTCAATTATACAAAAATATTTATAAGATAACAGTATTGATATAATTGAGTCTTAAATAACATTCTTACGTTTTTTATTTATCAAAAAATTTTAGTAAGCCAGTTGTTTTTATTGTTCATTGTCTTTCACTTAGTTTTCTTTGGAAACTCTTCTTCATTTTGAAAGATTTACAGTTATTTTCACTTTTTTACATAATTTTTTCCTGTTGTTTTTACTTCTGCCATAGTCGTTTGTAAAATTCGACCTGTAAAAAGTTTTATTTTACCGTTTCCTATTACAGACTTACAAACTTGAGTCTTTTGGATTCCTGGTTGATCCTTGATATTTTCCCGTGCCAATAATTTTTTCTCTCTGAAAAATTGTACTTCTTCTTTTGATAAATAAATTAACCAATGTCGAAATGTATTCTAAATGGGTTACACAATTAAAAATAGTATATACCCAATGTATTTTAAGCGGGATGAGTCCCATTTTTTATTGTCGGATCTCAATTAAACTATTTCAACAATTTTTCATGATAAAACCAATTTTTTAAAAGACTCCTGCAAATAAACACAAAAAAGAGGAAAAAAATCGATTTCATCTTTTATATTTCCACATAACGCAAAATTGGAAGGTCTCATATAGCTTAAAATTTAGTTCTTGGAATCAGCTATTTGTTAAAAGAAAACCATCCAAAG
The DNA here is from genome assembly GCA_011762715.2 of Neuroterus valhalla. Classification (NCBI taxonomy): domain Eukaryota; kingdom Metazoa; phylum Arthropoda; class Insecta; order Hymenoptera; family Cynipidae; genus Neuroterus; species Neuroterus valhalla. The sequence goes on from WSXT02087807.1 coordinate 5,641, forward strand.
AAAACATGGCTTTTTTGAGAGAATCAGATTTGAACATTTTTATAAAAATAACAATTTCTAGGTTAATTTCAAACATTTTCCGGAATGGTTAGGTCAAGTTGAAAGAACACCTAAAACTACATCAAACAACACAAAGCAGCCACGAAAAATCTTAAAAACTACAAAAATATCCGGTATTTTCATTTTTCAGTTGACCGAGAGTCTTTTTATAGGTTAATTTAAAAAGCAGCATAAATCCTGTAATTTTTGTGATCAATTTTTATTCATGACGTTCATTTTTGATATCCTTTACCACAACATATCAAACATTGCAAAATAAATCAATTTTGAAGACAAAACTCCAATTTACAACAAAAAAATAGCATTTTTTTACAAAAATTGGAACACTTAAACTTACAATGAAAAGAATCTATTACAACAACAAAAAAACAGATTTTCGAAGAAATAGTTCATTTTTCAACCAATGTGATGAATTTTCAAATATCATTACGAATCTTCAACCAGAACAGTTAAATTTCAAAACAAAAAGATGAATTTACAACTAAAAAGATAAATATTCAACTGGGGCATTTCAATTTCCAACCATCAAGGTGAATATTTAAACAAGATTAATTTACAAATAGAAAGAATCATTTTTTAAGAAAAAATATCATGTTTTAACAAAATAGTCGAAGATCAAAATCAAAAATTATTATTCTCAATCGAAAATGGAACAGTAACATTTTTAGTTTGAAAAAACAATTTTTAACCAAGCCTAAGTGTTTTATACTCCAAAAAAGAATCTTCAACTGAAGGAATTGAGTTTTCAAACAGAATATCTTCAAAATTGAACTATTCTCTAAAAAGCATTCAAAATTGCACCATTTTTCATTTTACACATTGAATACCAAAGAGTCGTAGATTTTGGATACATATTCAAATTGAAAATTTTTAAAATTTTTTAATTATGTGAACTTCAATCTTAAATCTTCAACATTGAATAATTTTGAATTGGAAATTCTTTTAAGTGGCCTTTTTTGTACTGTACATTTACAAAATTTAAAGATTTTTCAATTTACAGTTGGAAATTTGGAATATTAAGAATATATTTCGTGAAAGGTCGAATAATCTTTCTTTTGGGTTAAAAATTCATCTTTTTTTGTGGAAAATTCAACTTCTTGATAGGAACTTCATCTGTTCATTCGAAAATTCAACTATTTTGTTGTAAATTCATAATTCATGAGAAAATTCAATAATCATTTTTTTTCTTTCCAACAAAACTAAATTATTTTATACATAACTCGACTAGTTCCCATTTGATCAGTTACGTAGAAATTACTAGCAGATTTTGCAGGAGACTGGTGCCCTCCTCAGTGTGCAACTTAACCAATAATAATTCATTTAAGATAATAAAGTGTAAACGAGTTCCGCTTACCCCGAAAGGGATTTGGCTTAATGGTATAATAATAATAAATAAATAACTTTTACTGAAAAAGATTATTAAACGAAAATTCGATTACTCATATTTTAAATTGAGAACAAATAAATTTTTAACTAAACAAATAGATTTTTGAAGGAAACTATGGAATTTTCAATTGGAATGAGTAAAATTTTTAATTTAATAAAATTAATTATAACAAAAACAACAAACTTTCAACAACAAAAAAACTGTCAAACAAATTCTTACATTTATAAAAATGCAATTTTTCAACAGAATAGTTGAAATTTGAACCATAAAAATAAAAATATTATATATTTTCGATATTAGGTGTTACTATTTCAATATTTTTAATATTAATATTTCTTCTCCGGAATACTACTTCTACTCTAAAGACTGCTTGAAGTACTCTCTTTATTTAAAATTAAGAAAAGGGAATTTTGGAATTGTAACGAATTTTGAATTGGAGAAACGATTTTTGAAAATTCTTCACCATAAATATTTCCTGAAATTTCCTGTCCCCAATCAGATGAATGTGGAAAAGCAAATAAAACGTGATAAATAAATCTTCTTGAAAAAATGAAGATAAGAATTTTTTCTGTAAGGTTAGGCTATCATCAATTCGATTATCAAATTTGAGTCTGTTAAAAAATCTCACAGAGCAACAAATTTGCAAAACGTTTGTCTCATAATGGAAAAAAATTAAAATTCTTCCAATAATGACGTATAGATATGTTTAAATTTTTTGAGAATCAGATTAAAGGAACGTTACATTCTTTAATGCAAATGATAAAATCTCTTTCTGATTCATAAGAAGAAAGGGGTCTTTTCTCTTTTTTTTTTGTAGAATTTTTAATAGTTCATGTTGAGTCAAGCGGATTCCTGGTTTTTAATTAAATTCCCGGTCATTTTCCGGTTTCCCGGTTACTTTCCGGTTTCCCGGTTACTTTCCGGTTTCCCGGTTATTTTCCGGTTTCCCGGTTATTTTCCGGTTTCCCGGTTAAGTCGCCACCTTGGATTCGTGTCGTTGATTGTAACACATGAATTATTAAAGAGAACAAAACACAGAAGCTTCTATGATAGCCTAGGTTATCGACAGCGTCTTGATAACTTATAAATATTTACTCGGTTGCATCAATTCCTAGTTGCCTTCATTATATATGGAATATATTTCTGCAAGATTGATGACGTTAATATAATATAGGAGGAAAAAAATGATAATTCAAAGAGGGCATCGTTGCGATGACAGTGAGAAAGGTAAAACTTGGAGTGTGATCTAGAGTGTATTTTCCTATCATCCTTTACACTTCATTGTCAAAGGAAACATCCACCGCGGGCAAGGAGGCGCTGCTGTATCAAAGCAAACATGGCTGCCTATTGGATTCAACATGCATATGATTAGCACTATTCTCAACACGTTTATTCAAGTAAAGTATAATTTAAATGTGATAAGAATGTTGCTACACTCTCTAAAAACATTTTGTGAGTTCATTGCATAGTTCTGTCTTTTCTACATTGCTCCCAACCATTAGGAATGGCTGACCAAATTTCGAATTCTTTAGGTCATATTACCGGTTCCACGAGACCTAGAAGACACTTTCTGCATTCTAATCGAATTAACTATATTCCTCATGGAGTCTGGGAGCCAAAATGCAATTCTCTACACAATTCTTGAGTCTTCTCATTCCTCTTCCTCTTTTCTCTCGTCAGCATCACTTTTGGTTTATTTTTTGACTGGTTCGTTTGCTGGAGTCGTCTACTCGTTTTGAGGTGGCTTCGTCGGGCAATCGTTGAGAATTCCCTCTTTTCTCTCGTTTTGCGATATTCCCGAGGTCGTCCAATCGGTGGGTCTCGGAGAACCTCCGCAGCTCGAGTGAAAGGTAAAGATGAACACGTGAAAGAGGACCAAGGAAGGAAAGGAAGAACACCCTGGTTCCACAAGAATAGCGTGTCTAGTTCTGATCGCGTGTCCTTCGAAATGTACGGCTCTGGAGGATTGCAAGTTTCTATTTAAGTTTCTGGAGGAACCGTGGGATTAGCGAGGTGATTAGAGATTGGAGTAGTAAACCACAGGTTTCACGGATTACATGAAACAAATGTTGGGGTTCCCACATCTCCATTCTTTTTTGGAGCTCCACTTCAACTTATTTTTGCCTCTTTGTTGAACTTTGTTATAATTTTCTGCTATGCTCACTGTTTATTGCTATTAATTTCAACGCCAGCGATGTGCCTAAGTATGAGCGAAGCGGGTGGCCGAAGCTTGATGTTGGAGTGCTACTCTCGAAAGCCGAGAGTGCTTCGAGTGCTGGAGAACAGAACTCGAGGAACCCCGGGAAACCTAATTCGAGGACGTACGTAGAGGTTCATGCATATTCAGCGTATTTGTATTGTACTCGAGTCCGATGAATATGGAATGAATATGCTTGCGTTCGTCATCCCCTAGATTATAATGTGTGAGAGCCGAAATTCTTTCATGTGTTCCAATCAAGCCAATTCTGTATCTCACAGGTGGATCATGAGTTGCAAAAAATTACATTTATACTGTCACACAGACCGCATAATATGAAACTGTTATTAGGCATTCTGGATACACTTTTTGCATAAAACCTTCTCAAAACATATATATATATCCCCGATGTATATTTCAAAGTATATTCAAAAAACATAAAAATAAAGAAATATAATAATTATAATAATATACATAAAGATATTATTATTTTCTGAATGACAGTTGCTCCCAAGCGGACCCTGCGGTGGTTGTTTAATCAAATTTTAATTTAAATATATGTACCTAACTGAAAACATTGGCCCTTAATGTTCATCTATGTACTGACCTAACCCAACTGACATTGTACTCTATTTTTTTAAAACATAGGAAGGCAACGACCTGTACTGACCTAACTGAAAACATAGACTCCAATATTCATCTATTTACTAACCTACCTGAAAACATAGACCTAACCTAACCTGGGGTCCAGTAGACCCCACTTAGTAGACTATACTGCACGGCGGCGGTGATAGATCTTTATAAAGGGTAAGATATATGTTTCACGATTTGAAAAAAGACCCCTAAGCGGCTAAACGTAATGTTTAAACGCTTGTACTGGATAAATTATTATTGGTGGAATTTTTTTAACTTAACCACCTCAAAGAGCAAGTTCAAATCTACGTAAGACATTGAAAATCGGAGAATCGATTTTCGGCCGCATAGGGGTCTTTCTTCAGATCGCGTCACACATATATGTATATATATTAGGGTGGTCCAAAAAATTTTCTCCCGAATTTTTATGCAAAACGCCCAGAAATTTGTTCGAATCCAGATACATATAATTGCATTTTTTTGTTGTAAAAAAATAATTCGGGGAATCGAGTTCGAAATTCACCATTTCTCTTCACAATTAGTCACAGAATGCGAATAAAATATGACTTCAAATATCACCCCCTTAAATCTGTTTAATAGGGTCCCAAAAAAAAACCATTAGTGAAAAAATGGGTTTTCCGAGTTTTTGGCGTGAATTATGATTTTTTTGCTATTTTTTTTTAACCCAGATGGTTTAAAAAAAATGAAATACTACTCTATACTGATAATTAAATGTTTATTTACATTGGTTAAACCATTTATTATTGTTTTTAGCAACTTTCTCTCAGAAAAGGGTTATAAAGTCAAGGTTTTTCTACATTTTTTAACTTGCTTCCAACGTTTCAGTTAGAGCGAGGTAATAATCAATTGAAGTTAACAAACATAATTATTTAAACAATTTGTTAATAATTATATCAATATTCTCCTAGAATAATGCTACAAAGTTGCGTTTTTTTTTCTCTGAAATTTTCAATTCTTCGGCCACTTTTCACTTAGAGTAAGTATTTATTCTATTTAATTTAGCAAAAATAAATGTTTTAACAAATTGTTCATAGCTACCTTCTTATAGATTATTACTACATAGTTGCGGTTTTTTCCTCAAATTTTTAACTTTTTATCATTTTTCAATTAGATTGAAGTAATAATTAATTCACGTTGAAAAAATAATTGTTTTAACAATTTAATATCATCGCTAGTAATATTTCCTTTGCCTAATGATAGGAACTTGCGTTTTTTCTAAAAATTTTAATTTTTTGCCCAATTTTCACTCGAAGTGAGTAGTTATTTAATTTAATTTAGCAAAAATAAATGTCTAAACAAAGTGTAAATGTTTATAGCTATCTTCTTCTTAGATTAGTGCTCAAAAGTTGCGGTTTTTTAAACTCTTAAGCTTGATGTCCACTTTTCACTTAGTGAGGTAATAATTGATGTGAGGTAAGAAATATGCTTGTTTAAACAATTTATTATTGTTTATAACCATTTTCTCTTAGATAAGTGCTAGAAAGTTGTGTTTTTTATGAAATGTTTATCTTTGCACTGAATGGAATTCGAATGAAATTCAATTAGATTGAATTAGATTGCATTGGTTTGATTGTTGGTTAAATTAAACTGTTTCTCATTTAGAATATAAAATTTTGTGGTTCAAGTATCAACTATTATAATTTTTATTAGAAATTCATATTTTTATGTCAAAAATTCAATTCCTTGGTTGAAAGTTGAGCCACTTTCTTAAAAATTCAATTTTTGCGTTGGAGATTCATAATTTCAGTAGGAAATTCGAAATTCAAATTTCACTAAATGAATTCAGCTTTCTTGTTCAATTCAATTCAATTCAATTTATTCTCCATGTATACCCATCTCGGGTTTTTACACATACATATAAATATATATTA
>WSXT02087851.1:0-11808 GCA_011762715.2 Neuroterus valhalla
GATGTTGCTTTAATTCACTGGCGTATGTTGAGTAAGGGTGCAAAACGGAAATTGATGGAAAAATATACGATCCAGCCTTGTTGTCCTTGTTCAAGAGGTTATTCCTACACAAAAATGCAATTTCACTCAAAGCATACGGGTTTAGACTTTTAGAGGATTTTCATTTTTCTAGAAAAGAATCCTTTAGCACAAGACATGATCCAACTGCGCAAACTTCTTCTAATCTTGCAATTAAATAATTATACTTGTGTAGAAATATCGTCGTAATTAAAGTAAATAGCAAGGGAATTATACCGCAGCGGATTCAAAGAGATTCCAATGATTTAAGAAAATTTCGATAACTTTAGTGGAACCAAAGTAAATACCCTGAGATTTCAGATAATTTAAGAGAATTAAGAAGTATTCAGAGTAACTTAAATGAATTCAATGGAGTTCAATTCAGATGCATTCGAGCAAATTTCAGTTATTTTCTTTTAATTTCAGATAATTGAAGACAAACCCAGAATAATCAAGCGATTTTAAAGGAATCCAAGTAAATTCATTGATTGGATAAAAGATCAAGATCCTACTCCCATGGACGTAAGAATATACAACTTGCTAAACGGTAAACGGGCTAAACCAGTGATTGTTACAAAGAATTCAGTATTTATTCGTAAATGGGTTGATATGTGACTTTTCAGTGATTTGATGAGACCCTTTTACCTGATATTGACAATAATTTCAATGTCAAAGGGAAAAAACAATGGACAATTCTGACACTTGTGTATTGCACCGTCAGATAGGAATGAAAAATTAATTTCTTTTCGATACATATAACAATTCAAATTGTTAATTTAAGGCTATCACAGTGAATTGATAACAAAACTTATGTCATTTTCCAAGATTGTTCTATTTAGCTGAAAGTAGATTTTTCTGATCATAAAGATACTTTTCGGGTGAAAATAGAGCTATTTTTAGAAAACTGAAATGTTTCTTGCAATTTACTTCTCTCTTAAAAAATTTACTTCTTGGTCTAAGTATTCAACAACTTTGTACAAAATTGAATTATCTTATTTTATTATTTTTTTTATCTTGCATTCATTTTGTTGGAAGAAATTGGAGAAAGGAATTCTTCTATTATTAATTGAACCATTAGAGTTTCAATGTAAACATTTTCCATAATCAATTAATTATTCATTTTGAATTGTTTAACTTTTTTAAATCTCATCCAGAAAATTATTTTTTTCCTCGGAAGTCCGAATTTCCGGGTGAATGAATAATTAAACTGTTTTGTATATACATCGTCTTTTTGGTTTTAAGATTCAACAATTTTGTTGAAAAATTTTTTTTTTCGTAGAACATTGAAAATTTAACTCTTCGAATGAATGTGAACTTCTCTATGAAGATTTTTTTTCGTCGAAGATTTTTCTCTTTGACTGAAAATTTATATTTTCAGTGAAAAATCTAACTGCATTCTTCAAAATTGAAATATTTCTTGTAGATCACAGTTTTTTTGGGAATATATCTTTCCGGTCTGAAAATTAAAATTGGCAGAAAGGTCAACTTTTTTAGCGAAAGTTTTAATTTCGGTTTGAAAATCCAACTATTTTGCAGATTTTTCGTCCTTTTGGCTTTGCGATCCAATCATTTTGTTGAAAATTAGACTTTTCTCGTATCTAGTTATACTATAATTAGATTATTAATAATAATATGATTCCTAATATTACTATTATACTATTACGATAGTTGTTTTTGATTTGCATAATTTATTCATTTTAATATAATGTGTTTTGTAGAGATGTTGAGCTATCGTTGTTAATGAGAATATCAGAGTTTAAAAAAATGTATTTCAAGTATGTAGTTTTACGAGTATAATAAAATCTCTTCGCATAAAATCTGGTTGAATTTTTCCCCTCATCACTGTCCCCTTTCAATGCCAATATTTATCTTCATATTTCTTCAATGTATTCCATTCAATCCAAATCCTTTCCGTGAAATTCTTATTTGAAAAAATTGTATTTCTATTTTGCAGAAACCAGTACCTCAATAATTCCTTATATTAGTGATATTGCGAATTTTAATCCATTATATAAAAATTTAATGTTTTCTCAACTTCCTTGATTCCAGAAAATTCAATTGAAGAAGATAGAAATATATTATTCTGTATAAGATTTCGATTGCGATATTGTCAACGCTGTATGAAAATATTACCTTCACAAGTTTTTTTTTCTTATAACAAACACAAGGCTCAAAAGCTAAAGTTTTTCTTCATTTTTGAGATATTTGAATCTTTATAGTTTATATGATAACATAAAAAGTATTTCGTTGAGGGTGACAAGAAATCCTCACTGCGTATTTACTGTATACATTTCACAGAATTTAATTTGTTATTTTTCTATTTCAAACATTTTTTTTTAAGAGACTGTGAATTTTATGTCCTAGAATAAGTTCAGAAACATTTTCTGACTCTACTTTCTTCAAAAACTCTATAATTTCAAATTTTACCAAATTTGGCATTTGAATGGAGTGGGTTCGAAGGAATTTAGGTCAGTTCAAGGGGATTTTCGAGAATTTCCTTAGAGTTATGAAGAGAATATGAGGGAATTACTACACTCAGAAAAAAATTTCATTGAATCAATGACCCAGGCTCATTAATACGAGCAATGACTCAAAGATGTTGAATCAAACGAAAAATACATTGCTTCAAACAAAAACCTCGTCAAAACAACCGCCCTGCTCTATTGAACGTTCGTTTAATGGAGCGGGGCGGTTGTTTTGACCAGGTTTTTGGTTGAAGCAATGTATTTTCCGTTTGATTCAACATCTTTGAGTCATTGCTCGTATTCATGAGCCTGGGTCATTGATTCAATCAAATTTTTTTCTCGGTGTATATGATTCTGAGAGATTTGAGGCAAATTCTAGTAAATTTCAGGGTATTTCCAGAGAATTCTTGGAAATTCAATTGTACTCGACAAAATCCGAATACAATGATTCGCCGCCATAAAGTGTTGAATTTACAAAAAAAGATGCCTTTTTCGAACAATACAAAAGTTTGAATGAAGGTTGGAATCGAATTTAAATGTAAAAAATACTTCCTATTTCCTCGATGAGCCATATTTTTTTAACGCTGTAAATACAGATTTTCTTATTTATTGTCTCGGGGTTGTAAATTTGAAAAACTTCGAGAAGAACAATACCTGCGACGCAATTATACAGTGGATTATAGATATCTGTAAATACAGGATCCAAGGGGGTCTTTCATCATGCGCATGGATCTCTTGTAATTACTGCTCGCTGCAGGACTCGGTGATAATGTAAGGCACGTGCGTCGGCCTTATACCTTCATTCTTTCCCTTCGCCCACTTGATGGTCGATTAGAACAAAAAGCCATAACCACGGGATAAGCGTGTGCAATAGAGTGCAGGCTTCCTGATTTTAAAACCAGATTTCCTACTCTCGAGCGGATAAATTGGTTTTGTTTAAAAACCTTATAATGACCTAAAAATTGGAGTGATATGTGAATATTTTTATCTCCTTTTCTCTACACTCAGTCTACAGTTTACACTGTTTACATAATCTACAGAGTCGATAGTATTTGTAACTGACGAAATAGTAGAACAAATCACAAAAGTATTCTTGAAAAAAAAATTTGTTTAGAAATGTTTGGACTGAAGAGGATTTGTTGTACCTGCGACAAGTATGAATCGGTGTGCATTTATAAGAGGGAGAGTAAAGCTTTGGGATTGAGAGGAAGGCACGATTCGAGAGCTTTATTTCTGAGCGACAGATCCTTTTGACTCCTGCAAATCATTTTAAACACTGGAGATAGCAACAGACATCCTGCGGGTCTCGAAAGAGCATTTCACCCGCACAGATAGAAGCCGCGAGAGACTGATTTACGACCCCTTGTGCCTCAGGCATCTGGCACTTTCAGAGGATTTAGTAGTGGATCTTGAAAACGCTAATTACTTCAAATTGCTTCTATGTGTGACTCAGATTAACTCGAGGATCATCTCCTTCTTTTTTAGAGCACTTTTTATGAAGAACCAGTAATCACTTTCAAGCTCGCTTTCAAGGGAAATTTAGAAAAACTTGAAGAAAATCTTACTCAAGCCTCTATTTAAAAGTGTCATAATCCACTTTTACTGTCTTCAACAATTCATTTCTTATGAGGGTTAATACTTAAATAAAAAAATCTGCAACTCCAATAATCTTTGTGTAATTTTTATCTCCCTGTAAATGTGAAGTACAGAAATCTTGTCTATAGTTGGCGCACAGATTTTAATGAGACTTTTTCCCTCAAGGAAAACATACATTTTTTTATTCGCATTTCCGGAGCAATGGCGACATAACGACGCCCTATTGATCGCAATGGCGTTCCGGCGTCGAGGCGTTACCCTTTTGAAGCGCAAGCGTACATAACCGTTGGGAGAAAGTCGATAAACTTGCTTTGGCAGTTTTCGTAAAGGGTGAGAGAAGGCTTGGGTATGAAAAGCGAGAACCTGATTTACATCTGAAACAACATTATTGTTAATATAGCCAAGGAGAAATGTTTTAATTTCAACCTATAGAAGAGCATTGGAATATAAGTTTAATCCGTGGATATGTGATGACAGGATCCTAGATTCTAAGAATGGATCGAATAATATATCTTGGAATTTGATAATAAAAATTGATAAACAAGGACGAGCGAATTTGGGACATAAACACAAATAAAATAGAATTGGTTGAGTGAAATAACCTTGAATGTGACTACAGTATATTCATGGATTGAATATGATTTTTAAGGGAGAGATAGAATTTTAGAAAATGAGAATGAGAGATTAACTGACACAGACAAGTTTATTTAGAACAATAATGAATAGAATGACTTTGAATTTTCCTAAAGTATACAGATAGAATAAATACTCATACACCCCATAACTTTTATTTTCGGGAAATGAACAAAACAGCGTAAAAATGCTATAGAAACGGAATGAGTTGATTGAGATGAAAAAATCTGCCAGCGCAGCGGGCACATTCTCATGGCGCGCTACGCGCGCGCATCATTCAAATCTCGCGCGCTCGGCTACTTTCGTGCTTGATTCAGTTCACAGTGTAATGCATATGCAAAACTGTTGAAAATCTCTTTTTTTATGGATATAATGGAATTCATTTTTATTTTTTATGACATTTTTTTCAAAATTAATTTTACTCAAGGCCTCGCATAGTTTGGCTAACATATTGAATTTTTCATTGTTTGAAAAGCGTTGTCACGAATTGAAAAAAAAACAACGTTTTATTGAAACTTGAAGACCTTTTTAAGATGAACACTTTTTCTATTCAATATTTCTTCTTGTCTCTTATTCTTTGGCTGAAAAATGGTGGTTTTTTTCGTAAGTGCGTTATCATGGTTAGAACGAAGATGAAAAAAGTAGTTTAAAAAAAATTTTATATCTTTTTGAAATGAATAATTTTGCCCTCAACATTTTTTCGTACCTTGCATAGTTCGAGCGGAAATGTGCATTTTTGATTTTTCAAAAAGTTATTTTGATGGATAAAACCAGAACCATTGGTCAAAAATGGCTGGTTAACGAACTCCTCCTTTCTTTTCCGCCCTTAACAAATTGTGCCAAAGCACAATCCAATATGATCATTCTTTCGAAAGTTATCGAGTCTACAGATTACAGACAGAAAGACAGACACCTTTGTAAAAATCGTTTTTTCTGACTCAGAGGATATGGGATGGACGTGTCAATCTTTTGTTTTCCACTTTAAATTTAAATCAATAATAATTTCACCATGCAAATTAGAAAAAATCAAGTTTAATGATTCAGCCAGTGAATATTCATTCAATTTTCAATTAATGGACTCTTTCTCCCCGATTTCAATCTGTAAGAAAAGCCTTAACTGATTTTCAGAGAAATTTCACTGTAACTAGATTAGAGCGTACTGATTTTATGTGTAAAATCAGCTGATTCCCTCTAGAAAAAATATCAAATAAATATTCCAAAATACATGATCAAGTCACTGAAGTTTGACATTCTGATATAATTTTCTACATGTTTTTGGGCCTCTGCCAACTCTCTTAGTTTTGAAACAATGAAATTTCACTGGTTTTCAGTGAAATTTCACTGATTGAAATATCTATCGGTCGGCCTCCTCGTCGGCCTCTGAAAATCAGTGAATATTCACTGATTTAGTCAGTGCAAAGTATTTCACTGGTTCGAAGATTAAAAAAGATGTCACTGATTTGACCAATGAATTATTCACAGAATTGGACCAGTGACTTGATAATTGCTCAAGAGAATGTTTGAATTTCAACAGAAATTATACATTCTAGAGTGAAAAAATAATTTCCTTATTGTTAAAATTTTATTAAAATATAGATAGATTTTGGCTTTAACCCACTATTTAACCAGTAGAAATAAACCACTATCAAACCAGTCATTTTGATGCCACTTATTCAATTCAGTGAAAACTTTTTCGAAATCCTCTACTAACATTCACTAATTCCCCAGTGGAAATGAAAAAAATCACTGATTTCCCAGTGAAGAAAGGGCTACTGATCGAAATAGTAAAAATTCCACTGGTTCAAACTAAGAGAGAGAAGATTCCAATGCACGAGCGCAGTCTACCTATTACCAACGATTGAAATAAGATATAAATTAATACAAATATATCTTTCCCTCTTCCTGCAATGTTGAATAGGACATCATCTTTGTGTCGAAAAGTCAAATTGAATAAAATTGTCAATAAGGAGAACTTGTCAAAAAAAGCACCTTTCCTCGAATTCGCGTCAAAAGAAATAAATGGATAAAAGGCGAGGGTGTCATTCCCAATTTGTGCGTGGATTGGAGTTGTTGGATTCTGGGAGCGATGGTCCAGCAGCCCCCTGCGGAGAATCTTGCAAAGGACCGGAAAAAGAGACAGCGGCAAACAAACAGGACCCGAAGGCCGCCGCTTCGCATTGACATCTCAATGATCCTGCACGAAACGGTCGTTTTCAGGGTGGAAGGTGTGGTATTTACGAGTTTATCGTCCAGTCAACATGGCACGCAATATGGGAAAGGTAAACTCAGTTATAGTAAAATTATAGTTATACAACCATAGACCCTTAGGTTGGAAGTTCGAACGCTTTCTAATTTGCAACGGTTCTATACGATTCAATTATCCCAATTTCACCCCTCCTCCACACCACCACGACGAAAAGGAAATAGAACACGGATTATATGCGAGGCTCAGCTACCTCTGTCCAGGGTTTTTATGTTGTGCTGCTGGTATTTTTTATGCGTGAAAATGGCGTAGGTATATAAATATAAATAAGGGAAATTTGGACAATTTATGGTCCTTTTGGAAACTCACAAACTTTAGATTTTTAAGAGTTCATCTCGGAGTTTATGGTTTCCCCTGTTTTGGGGTTGTAAAATTTTAGACAAAAATGAAAATATTGAGTTATTTGTGACTATGTATAAAAGTGAAAAAGAAAATTCATTTTTTTTGTTTGTTTCGTTTTTGAGACATTTTGACGCTAAGAGGGGAACGCTTGAGAGTCGCAGCATTAGACAAAAATATTTTTGATGAACAAATGGATATTGAATTTCCTTTTCTAAAATGTTTTCAAATACCTTTCCATGTTCTTTGTCAAAATCACATTCTCGAGGGTCGCCTGCATAGTTTCCAGACGCGACACCAAAGACGAGTTGGAGATTCGTACCAGTCGCTGCAAAAGCGATTTCCGTATGACCCTCTCGACAACCATTTTGAAAGCGTACTTGTCGTTCTTCTAGTGGTCTGTCTCTGTAGCCTGTGTATTTCACCTAGAAAGTAGATATAAAAAATATTATGTGTGTGCAAAAAGCTAGAAACTTTCAAAATCTAAGTTGCTTGAAACCGAACTTGAAACTTCCGTATTTAAAGAAGTAACAATACACAGAAAGCCATTTTGGTGTGAACATTGTAGTATCTTCTTTCAAATGATGCACATTTTCATTGTACCTTCCAATCATTTACAATTCTCAAATTTGTTTCAACTCAAAGCAACGCTGAATTTAGCGCAATAGTATGGATAAGCATTTTCCTGTAAACTTTGACAAAATTTCCATCAGAATAAGTACCGAGGTACTTATTCTTCTGGTCTAAGATTGCGAAATCGTTTTTGAAACATTCAATCAATGATGGGATATTTTTAAAAGTTTGCACCACAGGTTTCTTTCAGAATACCAAACTTGAATTTATATTCCTCGACCCAAAAAGCTCGTAGTATCGATTTTTATAAAAATATGAAAATTTATTGTATTTTCCACAAACTTGGGGTGTCATATAAGATTTATTATTTTGAACTTGTAAATTTCAACCCAAAGTTATTATTCAGAGACACCAGTTGTCCCCTTTCGTTATAGACATTTATGATGATATTGCTGACTTTTAATAATTATTTAACATTAATCAATCGATAGCATGCAGCCTTCTAACTAACTTGAAATATCTGCAATATGGAAAAAAATCTATAGAAATTATGGTAAAAACGCTTGCACGAAGCAATGATTGACATTGAAAGTGTATCATGGATTAATGAGACATACGTTTTTGAGATGAATGATCAGGTTAGGAATAAAAAATTTTACCCATTTTTGATATATGAGAAACATCAAAAAGGGCTTGAATAATTGATTAAATCTTTTGAACCTCAAGACACATAATGTGAGAAAAATAACAAGGTTAATGTATTAATTTGGTCCACACCTGGTTCGGTCGCTATAATTGATTAAAATGACCAAAAACGCACTTTTATCTCCAATTATCTTAAAAACCTGAATAGATAGAAAAAGATTTCACTTTCGGATTCAGATTCCGATGAAAAAACTGCGAAAAATGATACATTTATGTCGCTAATGAGTTTTAAATTATATTGAAAATTTTTTAATTCAAGAAAGTTTTTTTTTGCATTTTTCAAGGGGTCTCTCCTGTTTCTAAAATTTGGTTTCTGCTGGAGCAAACTGGAATGTGAAAGATATTTCGAGATATTTGGATGTTTAAAGAAAAGTATTCTTCTAAAGTTTCACATTTGGGACTCTTACAAACAATATAATCATATACTTTTCTCTTATAACACTTTTCAGGTGTTTTATTACGTAAGATGATTTACTTAGAAATATTCCTTAAAATATTTTCTGAAACTTTATGTATATTGCACGAATTTCGGCGTATCCAGATAGCAAATACGCAGAAGTGGCTAAGAAGCTATTCAACCATTTGTGCCAGTTTTAAGCTGATTGAAAATAATCTCTGAACTGTGATTTAGCCAAATCTACAATGATCGCGTTGTTACTGTAAAGTTTCTCTTCAAATGCAAGTTAATAAATCAAATAACAATTACTTTCACTATATCTTTTACTAAACTGGTTATATGGTTTTAATCTGAAGTTGTTAAGAAGTATTTCCGAAAAATTGAGAATAAAAAGATGACATTGAGAAATTCAATTAACACATGTTCAATCGAAAAATTAGTATCAGAAGATTCGCCCACTTGCAGGGAATAACATTATAGCAATATTCCGATAGTTTAATGAATTTGTTTGAAGGAATTGCTCAAATTTGTCCATTATTGTCTTCCTGAAGGAAAACCTCGAAGGCATTGCGATTCTCGTTTATATATGTATTGACTGTGAAATCCTGGAAAGGAGGCGTTACCGATACCTGGTCAGAACAATCAAAGAGTTAATCTTTGCGGTGGATGAGTCAAAGACTATAGAAGAACATCGCATGATTGACAGAATCTATACAAGGAATCATTAGTGTACAAGTGTCATTCAACCACAATCCTATTACGCCCCTATATTTAACAATTGTTGCCCTTCTTAGTGTTCCGTTAATTTTCAAAACCACGAAGTTCCAAAACTACTTACAGTCCATAGTGCCTTCACTCTCATAGAAATCAAAGAACTACCTGTTAAGAAATCCCTAATGCGGATAAATTCTCTGAACAATTTTCAGGAAGGTGATTCTGTGAAAGAAAAGAGGTGGTCAACCGAGGAAAACTGAAATCTTATTCAGCATGGAGTGTACAATTTAAATATTTTCGAAAATGTAGATTGTGCCAAAAAAAATAAGGCTGTCATACAAATTGTATGGGGATCTGAAAATTCCTAATACGTTGGTATAAGAAAAAAAAAGAATATTTCACGACAATAGAGGAGACAAAAGACTGATGAAAAGTATTTTGTTGGTATAATAATCAGAATCGACAAAACGTTTTCTTCAATGTAAACATAAAGGCGCAATAAAGTGTCACTTGTATATTGAAAGAAACTCAATCTGCGTACGACGGCCCTCATCCGAGTATATGTATAATTGTATAATGGAGCCAGAGGTTGCTTAACTTCGGCGATCGAACCAAAAGCCCAGAATAATTTCATGTGTCTAATGGGAAAAAATGATAATTTGATTTGGTTGAATATTAAAAAAGAAGACACGTTGAACTGTCACAAGAATCAAGAGAATTCAAATTTTAGATATAGGTAATCAGTCTTAATAAAACTAAAAAAATGAGCTTACTCAAAATATGAAAAAATTGGACTTGCCTCACTTTCACGGCTCAGTCTTCTAAAAAGTTCGTCACTTTCAAACTTTGCTTTTTGGTCCGGAACCACCCTTGGCATCTTGAAGACGAAACGAGGACGTGGTTGTTCATAGAGTACCATACCATCAAATGGTAAAACTCCAACTCCCAAACCCCCAGCACCTCCCGCGTGCTCGCTCATAGCGTGCATCATCATTTAATGACAGTTCTTTTTACACTTCCTTGATAAATTTCTCCTCCGATGAACTTAATGCACCTTTACCTCTTCTCTTATCCCGCGGGACCAGTTAGAGGTCCAGCGAGATCACCTTTTTCTTTACCTAGCCCAAGACCGTATGGCTAAAAAACACTATTTCCGAAATGTCTTTAATCTTCCCGAGACAAATTTCAAAACTGATACTAATTCCGATTCACGTGGGTTATGACAGGTAGCCTCCGGCACAAACTCTCGACCGCACTCTGCAACGCCTCAGTGAAGACTAAAGCCAGGCAAAGCTCTACTAAGCTTGAGGTCACCCTCTGTTCAGTCATTTCCCGGTTACCACGCCCCGGTACCGCCCCTAGAACCCCCCACCAGAACTAGCAACATCGGTTATAAACCGTCCAGCCCACCTTGATGGAGAAGAGAAACTGGCTCTTATCAGCTTATCCACGAATTTTTCTTTCATTTCAGTTCTTTATTTCGTTAATCGTTGATAAAAATTTTATTTGGGACACACAAATATTTCGTCTTTATAGAAACAAGACAATATATTCGGTTATTCCAAAACAAAAAATTCATTGAGGTCACAGAAAAAAGTCTCCTTTACGTGACACCATCGATTTAAAAACTTATATTTCAGGGGTTATGATTATCATTATATAATTTTTCACGGGGTAAGCGTAAAATGTAGAGTCATATTTGGTTGAGTTGAAATTTTAATACACGGGAGGACACAGTCTCCCGCCAAGATGCCAACAGCACGCGATATTCACGAACAGTCACCCATTCAAGTACTAGTCAACTAGTCGCGCCCAACGCTGCTTAACTTCGGGGATCGAATTCGTTAGAAAATCATCTGTTGAAGATTGAGTTATCCTGATGAAAACCAGCATTCTGTGTTTGAATTAAACTGTTTGAAAATTCGTCTTTTTTACAGACATTTTTGAGCTGATTCAAGCATTATATTTTTGATTTGATAAAAAGTGCACTCTAAATTCCTTGGAATGAAAGTTCATTCTCTTAGAATGAAAGTTCATCCCATGTAACGACTGAAAAATGTCCATTC
>WSXT02087862.1:0-11808 GCA_011762715.2 Neuroterus valhalla
AACTTGCACTCAACAAAAATTACACGGCTTTTCTGAGCGCAACTCGATCCTTACGGATTTTTCTTTCAGCCGCTCAAATATGAGTATTCAAATTTTTGTTGCCAATTTATCTTTTTCAGCAGAACTTATTTATCTGTTTGAAAACCCTACTCCTTCAGTTATAGATTCTTTTTTTTTCAGTAGAAAACACTTATGCTTGGTTCAAAATTGGGTTTTCAAACTAAAAATGTTACTGTTCCATTTTAGTTGAAAATAATTATTTTTTTACTTTGCAATTCCACTATTTTGTAGAAACATTACTTCTTTTCTTAGAAAATGATTCTTTCTATTTCGAAATTAATCTTTTACCTTTATGGTTGAAAATAGAAGTGTTCCAGTTAAATATATTATCTTTTTAGTTAAAAATTCATCTTCTTGTTTTGAAATCTAAATTTGTATTCAAAGTTGAGCATAGATATGCCGAAAAAGTAAACTTGTTGATGATCTACAGGGTGGGGGAAAGTAGAGCTAGACATTGCTTGAGGGAGAGCAGTGGAAGAGGAGGCAGGTGGGTCACTTGTGCAGTGGAAGTTACGTAGGCTCCGTCTACTCAGGTAATTCATCGCAATCATTAGCTACAACTGAAAAGGTTGGGAAGACTTGTCAATCGCCCAAAAGATATGGAGGAGGACGGAGGATTTGGGCGTGGCAGATTGTTTTTGAGGATATAAATGGAGGGTAAAAGATTAAAATGAAATCTTCGTTACACCAGATTTGAGAGTCACTGAGAAGATGACACTAGTTCATTATCGTAAAGACCGAAACTAGACTCCTAATTGATGCGAACCTGGAAATAGACACCAACTGCATGTAATGAGTGGATAGATGTATATCGGGACACGGTAGGCGAAACGGTTCTCGTGAATGGCTGCTCGGGAAGCTTGCCAGAAAATATTGGTTAGTCATACGGACCAGACTTGCACAGACATCGATGCGTCTCTGGAAGGAGTGTTGGGATGGGCAGTAGGGAACAATGAGCCTTCGACGAGGGGAAGAAGTTTGCACGAAGTAAGGAAACTTTTATTGAAAGTGAATCCCATTACAAAATATACCTCTGCCACCGCTTGTCGATACACTTCAGAGTAAATCACCCGAAAACTAACTTACCAAGCAGTTCCGAAAGCTAGAGGACACGAACTCTTCGAAAAGTTCTATTGTTTGGAGTTCCGTGGCACGTACCAAAAGACATTTCACAGGGAGCAATATAATTACACTTCTTACTTTTATTTATTATATTTAGCTTCTCCCTTCTTCTCTCCATCTTCCACTCTCTGTCGCTCCCCGTACTTTCCCTCACCTCGCTTTTCCTCTTTTCTCTTACCGTCCCTTTTATCTCATTACTTTCCTTTCTTCCCTACTTATTCTTTCGATTACACCCTCCCACCACCCCTCGCACACTCACCACACTTCTAACTCCTTCCCCTAATTATCCCTTTCCCCTGTTACCCTCTCCACCACAAGAGCGATCGTCAAAACGCTGATAGCTATCTGTCGCACCTCCCCCCACTCCGGCGTGGAATAGTACATTACACACCGAGCGGGAAAACGGGTGATTCCGCGCCGAGTATGAGGTTGAGCACCAAAGTGAAGCCGAGGTGCTTTACTCATACGAGGCGCTATCGCACGTTTTCCCCGAGGTGTGTATACTATTTTCCTCGATAGTAGATGTAACCGAACCTCATGAGAGTATCGGGGGAGAGGGGGGGGGCAGTAAAGAAAGGTCCGTGGAACTGCTAGTTTTGTTTTTACAAAGTAATGTCATAACAAGCAAAGAAAGGGGGGAAAGCGAAAATGGGGCGAACGACAAGGTGGTCTAGGGGTGGAGCCCCCCAGTGGAGGTCCAGGGGTCGCGGCCCCCGTCGCCTCCTACCTTCGAAAAACAGGAAGGAAATCGGCCGTTTTCCATCCTGAAAAAAAAGAGGGGAATCATCGAGTTTACCACTGATATTAAGGAAAAATACTAAAATCCCCGGTAAAAATGTCTGCCTAAGTGACCATCTATGAATTAAGTTACCGATCGGAGGTGGGAGAAAGGTTGGCGCCAAAAACTACCGTTGGTGACTAAGGAAACGGGGGGGGGTGCAGTCTTATTTGCTTTGTTGCATTTTTTCCAGAAACTCCTCATTTTCGTAACCTGTTCTTCAAGAAGCTTTCTTTTGTACCTTATTTTTCGGGTTTTGCTTCAAGTCGATCTGGAATAATAGAAAAAGATTAAAAAATCTAATTTTCGTTGAAAATTTAACTATCTGGGTGAATATTTATCGTATTTACCTGTAAATACAACAGTTTGATCGGAAAATTATATATCTTGTTAAAAATGTCCGTTTTGGTTGAAAGTTATTCTTTTTTGTTGATAATAATTCTTCATTTTGGTTGAAAATGCTAATGTTTTGCTAAAAATTAACATTTCTTCCAAACTCATAATTTTGTTCAAAAATAAAAATATTTCTGTGAAAACTTCAACTCTATGCTGAAAAATTGAATATTCATCTTGGTAAAACGTATTTGTTGTATAAAAATAATCTTTTGGGTTAAGAAGTCATCCTTCATGGTTGAATTCAAACTTTCTTGTCAAAATACCCATTTCGAGTGTTGAAAATTCAACCGCCTTCTGAAAAAATTCTTTTTGGTTCAAAAATTTAAGTATTAATACAGGGATATCCAACGCAAGACTGGCGCGCTCCTCCTTTCTTCCCCTTCTCCGAGCGCCTCTTCTACAATGCTCTTCTCGTTCCCCCTTTCCGCATCGCGCTCATTGCATGAACGCATTCAAGGTGGCAAGAGAGGGGATTGACGAGTGACAGTTATTTACAACGTTGCCTATGCGTTGGACACCTGTGTATTAATATGTTCCGAAGAATATTCATCTTTTGGTTGAAGAATCATCTACTTCATTTGAGGTTGAAACTACTTTGTGGAAAATCCATTTCTCAGTTTTTTTTCCAAATTGGGAATTTTAGTAGAAAATTGAACTATTCGATTAGAAATTAACTTTTCTGTTGAATATTTCTTATGGTTGAATATTTTCATTTTTGCTCGAGAAGTTTTGATAACAAATTCAACTATTTGGTTTAAAATTAAACTATGTATTCAAATATCACATCATTTGGAAGAAATTTAATTTTTCTTTGAGAATCCAAGTATTCAGTTAGAAATTTTTCACCATTTGCTGGAAAATTTATTTCTTTGTCTTATTATTTATCTTTTTGGGTGAAAAACCAATCTTGTTTTTTCAAAATTCATCTATTCGTTTGAGGTTTCAACTATTCTTTCGAAAATCTGTTTTTGCCGATGGAACTAAAATAGTTGAGAATTTTTCTTTTTATCAAATAAATTCATTGGAATGAAGAATCATCAAGTTTATTTGGTGTCTAAATATTTTCTGTAAGTGAAAATCTAACTATTTGGTTCAAAATTTATCTTTCTTATCTGACAATTCGACTCTTGTTGGAAAATCATATTATTGGATTAAAAATGCAACTGTTACGTATATGATTTATCTTTTTGGCTCCAAGATTAAACAATTTTGTTGGGAATTGATTTATTTTTTCTTTTTTATCGTATAAAAAGATAATAGAAAAAAATCATTAGTTTGAATGTTATGAGCTATGAATTAGGAGGTAAAAGTTCGAATTTTGGTTGGAAAATTTTTTCTTCTTGCTGAAACTTCATCTATTTGAGTAGAGATTCAACTATTTTGTTGAAAATTCTTCTTTCTGGTTCGAATTCTACTAGTTATCATTTTTTTCCTGAAAATTATTTAATTGAACAATTGCATTTATCAATACTATTATTGCAAACAATTCCAGATGTATATATTACGAGAAATTGAAACAACTTAACTAATCTTTTGTATTTTTTTACAGACCAGTGTGGAAAATGCAAAGCAAGTACGAAAAGGCTGAACCTGAATAAATACTGCAAAAGAGATTACGGTAAGTAAAAAAGGAACGTTGCAAATAATTAAATTCAGCGTAAAATGTCAGGATTAATTATTCATTCTTGATTGAGCCAGTTGTATGTCTCAATTCAAGCCTAACGAATAGAAGACCGTTTAATTTTAATGTTCAGGAGCTTAAAAGTACCAGCAAAGAGCGTTCAAATAGACTGCACAGAAGGGGCTTTATTTACCTTACTCAGTACAATGAGAGTTTTAAAGTGCACCCCTGCGAAAGCAGTTCTCAAACAGGGAAGTAAAAATGTTTCTGTAGATTCTTAATTGCGGAAGAGCAAATACAATTTGGGAGTGCTTCTCGTTTTCAAGTTTATTCGATTCGAGGGAAAATTTAATGAATTTTTACGATGCCCTGAAACTGAGAGCAAAGATAAATATTAAAATGAGGAGAATCCAAATTAGGGACGTGGGTCTAAGACGAGTCTGTATCAGGCAAATCGTTATGGGCCATGACAGTTTTTGGTTAAGCAAATTTGTTGGGCGACGTTCGAGGAAAGTAGATAAGGCTTCTAAGAGTGATCTCCTTCAATGTCCAATTACCACGATAAATTTTTGAATAGGAAAGTTAATTGCTTTGTTCGTTTTGAGGAGGCGGCATGAATTTAGTTTTAGCTTTTCCTTTGACATGGTTAAATTGAATTCATCTGTAGGTATGCAGTCAACATATCAAGTTTTATGATCCACTTTGAACAAGTTCAAAAGACTGCAAGTCGTAGATTTACTCCGTATCAAGGATTGTTTTACAAAATGAAATAATTCAAGTACTGGCACTTTTAAACTACAAGAAAACCTTTTTTATATTCAATACTCAAGCAAGCATGTTACGCTAGCAGACGTTCAGCCGCCATCATACCAGATTAGGTTAGATCGCTAAGATGCTTGCAAACTTGCGATATAAAAGGAGCGCACTTATTAGCCGAAGTTAGAGCGCAATCTAAGAGGGATAACCAATTGTATCTGATTTATGAGATCAGTTGCTATTCGTGCGCAATTTAAATCCGTCCTTTGTAAAATCTGTCTGACTTATGACTTTTCTCTTTTACAATTAATTTTGTTTAATTTATTAATAGAGATAAATTCTTCAGTAGGAAAATCTAAAAGGTTTTACAAAATTCGAATAACTTTAGAATACAGTTATTTTAGAACAAAAACAATAATTAACTACTTATCTCAGCGTTGACAAATATTTGTGAAGAATTCCCAAATTTGTTTAACAATTTTTTTCTTATTACATGGTGAAGACAGAGCATCAACAGTAAGAGACTCAGAATGAATGAGCTTAGGTCCAGCATAAATAGAGCATTTCATCCTTCACATATTCAAAGCGAAAATTCAATTGAACTTTACAAATCTGACATATTAAGGTGCCACACTTTTCAAATATTTCTTTCGTACTGCAGAACAAAAAAAATGTTTCTTCTCGTGTAATTTACTCATGGTCGGAAGCGATACTGTTTAGGGCCACAATAGGGGTCTTATTGTGGAAGAAGTTTTATTTGAAAGGGTTGCCATGTTTGGACCACAATAGGTCCCTATAAGGGCCTTTATGAGGGAGAGCTTTTGGGGCTCCTAACAAATCCCTAATATTATACGAATGTGAATGACTTTCTGGATAGAAATTTTATCTCCCCTGGTTATAAATTAACCTTTTTATTGAAAACTTAACTTCTTCGTTTGGAATCCATATTATTGTTTCAAAATTCGAATATTTTGGTAAAAACTTCAACTATTTCATTGAAAATTAAATAAGTTTTTGCATATTAGATTATTTAGTGGAGAATCAATTTCAATGTTGAAAGCTCGTCTTTTTGAGTTAAACAACTTACTGTTCTAAAGATTTTTAATATATTTGACCTGAATGTTTCACGATTCCACTAAAAATTGATTTATTATCTCAAAAAAATGTATTTCTAGTTGAAAAGATAATCTTCTGGATATGAAATTTATCTTCCTGGTTGACAATGAACTTTTTTGCAAATTTGAACTTGACGGTCTAAAAACTCAATCTTCTACTAAAAAATGGATTGTTTTGGTTCGAAATTCAACTGTATTTCTGAAAATTTGTATTTTTAGCTGAACCCAATTGCGTTCGATTTCAACTTGATTGAAACTTCAACTATTTTTCTGGAAACTAAAGCACTATTTCGAATAATAAAATGTTTGGTGGACAATAAATTTTTATGTCGGAAAATCGTATTTTTGGGTCGGAAATAATCGGAAAAAAAGAAAAAAACTTTTTCGTTGAAATTTTATCTTTATTATCTGAAAAATCAACTCTCCTGGAAAATAGGGTTTTTCTTGGTTTGAAAAGTAAATCGTTTTGTTTCAAATTCGTATTTTTTATTTGAATTGAAGTGTGTTCGGTTTTCCCTGAAAACTTTATTGCTTGAAAATCAACATTTTTGTCTGGAATCTATATTCTTTTTGAGGAATTCAAATATTTTGTTTAAACTTCAACCATTTTCCCAAAAATTGGAGTACTTTTTTGAATATCAAATTAATGGATAGAAAATAACTTTTCACGTTGAAAAATCATATTCTTGGATATGGATATAATCATTTGGATAAGACAATTCATTTCACTGGGCTGAAAATGTAATTTTTTGTTAAAAATGCGACTCGAAGGGCTACCAATTAAACTCTCCTCTAGGAAATCAGCTTTTGTGGTTTGAGAATTTAACTATTCTATTGGTATGATCATTGATATTCAATTTTTATCCTAAGTAGTAAGTAAATTCAAAAAGATAGGGAAAAACTCCCTACAGTGGATAGCTTCGCTCCATAGAGTGGATATTTGTAAATTAAAGCAAAATTCCAGAAATAAATTTAATTTACAGATTCCGTATAATTACTGATGACAAAAATGCATTTTAGAACAGATTCACATTTTCTTATTAATTATAATAAACAAAATGACAAAAACAAATTCTAACCCCACTTATAACCTGTCCACTGTGAGATGTATCGTTAACACGGTTGTATGACTCCCATGTATTTTATGACCAGATATTTGCTGCGCCAACAGAGACATCTTCAGTTGGACTCGATGAACCATGATCTCTGTGACGTCATGTAAAGTTTAAACGGTTAACCTCAAACTTTATGTACGCTGCTTGAAGTTTGTTGACCAGACGTTGCCTTCACCGCTACTTATCTCATTTTGTTCATTAAAATAGTGGTTTAGGGTTTCAGGAGTTGAATCAAAATTAGGAAAATTTACCCCTGAGTATACAATAATTCCATAAATCGTGACATGTTTCTAGTTGAGAACATTCACGTCAATTCACTGTATTCATTCAACTGTACAGCATTCCACCTGCATATTTTCACCCAGGTTATTATTTCTAATATTTTTTATATCTCTTTAGTAATAAAATCATCTTGAAAAATTGAGACGGTTAAATGCAGTATTCTTGGCTGTCTTCCGGCATTGTTTTTTATGAGGGAGATGTGAAAATTTGTAACTATTCTTCGAAATGCTTTCCCTCTTCCCTCTTCTATTCAATTATTCATATCAAACTTATAAAGATTTGTTTTTCTTACTTTTATTGATAATTCTCCATAAATTTAATATAAATAATCGGATAATATTGTAAGAGAAGGGAAACATTTCGGAGAGCTGTTTTAAATTTCGCGGGCAAGCTTGCGAGTTGAGAGGGACGAATGTTTCCTGGAGTCCAACTGAAGATGGCTCTGATGGTGCAGCAAATATCTGGTCAAAAAAATACATGGAAGTCGTACTACCGTGATCGTGAAATACGAGCAAAATAACTGACCTTATATTTTTGCTAATTTTATTCCAAATTGTGTTCATAACACTTTTCTTTTTGTTTTAAAAGTAGCATTGATATAAAATTAATTCTATCGATACGTAAAAGTGCATCCTTATGTATTTTTTTCCAGTGTAGAATCGATTGCCCACTGTAGGGCGAACCGACCGACAATGAGGATTATTTTAACCACTCCAAATAACAAAAACTTTCTACCGACTTATAAAGTCACTTCTGCCAGGATTTCATCATATGGAAGATAATTAAATTCATTCAAAAAAATTATAATTTTATAAAACCGTCAAATTCTTCACAAAAGAAGATAAATAATCAACGTAACAGTTGAACTTTCAAGCAAAACATGAGATTTCGAACGCCGAAAAAAAATTCTATCCAAAAGAGCTGAATTTTCAACCTCTTATGAATTTCCATAAAAAATGAGGCGGTGTGGGATAGGATAGGATAGGATGGGATAAGATAAGATGAAAAAAATGGGATAAGATTGGGAATTGTGGTAGAGGGGGTGGGTAAAATTCAGGAAAAGGAAGAAAGGGTTCTTTAAAAGAGAAGAAAAGAGTAAAGGGGAAAGCATGGAGAAGGTAAATTTAAAAAACTCCATTGAAGACCTAATGGTCCCTTTAATTTTCGAAGGTGCTGATTAATCACTGATTTTTCATTTAGAATTTGAACTTCCACCAATTTTTTTTTTCTTACAAAAATGTATAAGTAATTTCTGTCATGAATAAGGTACATGGAATCGATTATCTGAATTTTGTTTTCAGTGCCTTAAGATAAAAATCTGCAATCCATGTTGGCAATTTCGTGCAACTTGCAATAACTTTTATAACGATGTACCTCACACGCGAGGTTGCCGTTGACGCGTTTATTTTTACAAACGCCATCCGCTTTAATCGAGGTTCGCCATAAATCTAGTTAATCGAGAGAGAACCTTGCTTGTAAACGCGCTAAGTGCGACGACGACTTGTAGCAAGTGTTGCGATTCTAAGCGACGCGAAGCGACGGTAAGCGAAGCGGCGAGTGAAAATTCAAGCTTGGCAAATTCCGTGTTGTAAAATCTATTCCAAGTCGACAGTTAAGTGTGGACTCGTCGAAGATTTATCTCTAGTGAATCGAGAGAAGAAGCCCCTTCCCAGGCGGTGAGCTGGGCTCGTACTCAAAAGCATGCCTTTCTATTATTGAAACCCAGAGGGAGAATGTTAACCGCGCTTTTCACTTTTGAACGACGCCGCGACGCTTCAAGCATATATTGTGCACAGAAAAAGGGGGTAAAAGAATGACAAAAACTGATGGAAGGGGGAAAAGACCACGTGCTTATATGTTGTTACGTAGGTACCAATAGGCATTTGTTTTGAGAACATACATCCATTTATCTTCTGTTCTCTTGGATTTAAGAGCACGTGGCCTCAGTTCTCAGGATTGTATTAAAGTGTATTTTACGACTGACGTCAAGTTTAGGCTTCACACTGAGAAAACTGCTTTGGTCTAGAACCACTTTACGAAACCAATATGATAATGGTAATAGAATGATGTTTAATTTTGAAGAAATCAATCTCCTTAAAAAAATTTTCATTAGGAGTTAAAAGAGGTTCCTTCCGTTTTTCTTCCAAAGAAATCGTGGGAGTAACTCTATTTTCCAAGCCAGTAAAATTTCTTTTCAAATAGAATTCTGATCCGTCTGGCATTTTCGTGAAAAAGTCTG
Source organism: Neuroterus valhalla (assembly GCA_011762715.2). Taxonomy (NCBI): domain Eukaryota; kingdom Metazoa; phylum Arthropoda; class Insecta; order Hymenoptera; family Cynipidae; genus Neuroterus; species Neuroterus valhalla. The sequence continues at coordinate 9,485 of WSXT02087862.1, forward strand.
CCATAATATAATAATATAAACTGACTGTGCTAGGACAAAAGAAGTAACGATTCTCCTGCCTGTCTCTTTTTTTTATTTTCTCCTTTCCCAAAAGAGCGTACGCTGCGCAGCCAAAAATTAAATAGCAGATCATTGTGCACTATACAAAAAAGCTTACTTTAATCGCATTCTTACATTACTCGATGTATCTCCACAAGAAGACCGATAAAACGATAAGCATGTATGTTGTTTGTTAACAACTGGCTTACGCCATAGAGTATTTCTACTTGTGACGTCATTTCAAAATGGCCGTATGCCATGTGGGTCACACTCAGCCGTTTGTACAGTGAATCAGGGTACGTGTTTGTTAAATAATCAGAAATCTTGAATTATTGCTATTATTTCAGCAAAATGGTCCATTGCTGTTTTATTGTGGGCTGCTTAAAAAATGCATCAGGAACCATACAAATAAATAGCACGCAAGACCTGTGGTGGAAGTCCGGATTTTGTGCATCAGTAGGATCAGCTAGGCATCCCGAAAGTGATAAAAAAGGAAAAATAATTTAAATAAAGATTGATTCATTATAGCCCACTTATATGTCAGCTTAACTAAAGTTGAAGTGAACAAAACCTGGAGGCATAAATGGACAAAATAAACAGTTTTTCCCCAGTATATATACGTCATTGTATTTGAATATTGTAAAATGGACTACCGTTGAGTGTTTGAGTACACTTATCCACTGTTCTTGTCTTTTTTTTAAAACCCTTTTTTCTGAGCATGCTATTTATTTGTTGGGTTCCGAATACCTAAAATTTTATAGAATGATATTTCAGGGTTCTTTATTTCATTCCTTGAGGAGTCCACAATGGAACAGTAATGGACCTTTTTTTTTAATAACAGTAATATTAAAAATTGCTAATTATTAACCACGAGTAAACGTGATTCACTGTGTATAACACTGAGTGTGTCCCACAAAGCATTCGGCCATTTTAAAGTTGTATAGCCTAATAAAAATGTTCTACAGGCGCCGACACTTGTAAAACTTTTATTTTAAGGGTTCCTCGCGAGAGGCGCTGCAAACGATGCATTGTAAACTAACTAAATCTGTGCGTACAAATTTCCCGGAGACCACATGGGAGCAAGAAAAATTTTTTATTCTTCTTTGTTGACGGAACTCAATTCCACCCCGATTCAAGTTTCAACTCAGAGCATGTAATATCCGCTACATTGTAAACAAACGCTCTCACATTCTTCACAAGAATGCACTAGTGTTTTAAACATTTATTCATCATATATTACTTGGCCGAGAAGCCTAAATATCAGATTTCATTAACCAGTAAGAATTGATACTCGTTCTCAGTAATCTTAATTGGTATATGGACTATTCTGCTGATTTTTGATGAAGAAGCTTGGTTCTATGCGATATTTCCAACCATATTTAGATCTGGCGCCAAATTCAAACACTTCACCATAACAATTTTATAGATAGAAGACTAGCGGGTCTTGGGACAGAGTTCTCCGTCGACTAAAAACTTCTATCGACTTCCTTCCTTGCTCTAATTTTTTATATATTATATAAGGAAAATTTATAAAATAATTAAAAATATATAAAAATTCAAGGCAATAAACGAAGTAGGTATGAGTTGTAATTTTGATTATGATTTTGATCTTATACTATTGCTGTGAATTAGAAATTGTTCCTACTATAGTTTCAAATTTCAAAAACGTATTTGCTTATGCAATATTTAGGAAAATTGATAGTCCTAAATAACTGTTTATTATCGTTTAAGGTTTTCTAACGAATGTAAAAAAAGGACAAATTTAATAATTCGTTAAAATCATAATAAAATAAAAAACTTCTATCGACTTCCTTTCTCGCCCTAATTTTTATATAATATATCAAGAAAAAAAAAAAAATAGAAAATATATAAGAAATTAGGGCAAGGGACGAAGTCGATATAAGTTGTAATTTTGATTATGATTTTATGCTTATACTATTGCTGTAAATTAGAAATCGTTTTTAATATAGTTTCAAATTTCAAAAACATATTTGCACATGCAACAATTGGGAAAATTCATAGCCCTAAATAATTTTTTATTTACTTTAAGTTTTTCTAACGAATGTTAAAAAAAAGTGCAAATTTCATAATTCGTCAAAATTATAATAAAATTGAAAACTTCATGACTTAAACAATGAATGCAATTTTTTTCCACAATTGAAAAAAAGGATTATAAAAATTACAATTATTGGCAAGTACTTCATTTTCTATTAAAGCTTTCAATTTTCATTATTATTATTATTATTTATCAGCATTTGGAACTCGAAAGTTCATTGCCTCATCTA
>WSXT02087873.1:0-11807 GCA_011762715.2 Neuroterus valhalla
GAATATAAAAAAGTTGTTAAATATTTAGGACAGTATCTTGATAAATTACTCACATTCAGTATACATGTAAGGGAGGCGTGTAAGAAAGCTTACAAATGTATAGGAATGCTCTATGCATTATTATGTAGGGATAGCGGCCTGAGCGACAGGAACAAATTGACAATTATAAAAACTATAATTAGACCTATTATGCTTTATGCGGCTCCAATCTGGAGCAATACGTGCAATTCAAATTATGAGAAATTACAGACTGTACAAAACAAGTGCCTGAAGATGATAGACGATAATATTAGGATTAGAGACCTTCATAAGAAATACGGTATTAACACCATCAGATCTCAAGTATATAAATTAAGCAAAATGTTTTATGAGGACCAGATTAAACACATCGACATGATTAAGGATATACCTAGTATTAATCAGGACTCAGCTCATTTCAGTATTAAACACAAACTGCCACATCATATTTTACTACATAAATAAAATTATTTGCGAACTATTCAGCTTGCTCCCTTGTAAATAATGTAAATAATTATAAATATAGGTATACATAGGATTAGTTTCTCATCATTTCTGATTAGGTTTTTATAAGATTTTGCCTAATAAACATCGAAAACAAAAGTATAAGTTTCATACAATTCACATACGAAATATTACCACCGATACTCTTATGTATAAAGCAGGCTTATTCCGAACAAGGATCGATACTGCGGAATAATAAAATGTAAACATGCTCATCGTGTAACTTAATATGAAAAATAAATACGCTTTTTAAATCTAAAAATCTAATGCTGATCCAAGTAAACGATCCGTCTGCCTGCAGGGGCAGTCTGAGATGGAGAGACAACTACTGTCCACTCGCAGGACGCAACGAAGAATCACTGGCCATCGCAAGGGTCTAGAAGCAACTGAGTGCAGGAAAGCAGCGAGCACCTGCCCTTGGTGGGAGAGCGTGCGAACGCCGGCCTCCCTCTTCTTGCCAGTTGATACCGTGAAAACGCAAACTAGAAGGAACCCGCGAATGACACAAAACACCGATAAACCGCAGCTGCAACTCCGACGGAAGCCAGCAGCAGCAAATAAATTATAAACAGAATGAAAGTAAGATGTAGGTAATAAATTTTATTATTTATAATATAAACAAACTTTTGCAGTAAATATACAACTTTTTATCGGTTACTTTACCTTGTTAATGGTTTTTACCAGCTTCTCCCTTAAAACGGTTATTAAACATATTTGAAGTTCCAAAATTTAATTTTTGTTCAGATTTCCTTCTAAATCAAAAATATTTCTTCTTTAGTTCAACGATTGTAATTTCAAATTATAATGGAGAGGGCTTCGGTTAGCTAAAATTTGTCCCTGACATTGAAAACGGGTTATGGTACTGTTTACGCTTTGAAAACCAAACTTATCGATTAACCCTTCTGCAAAAACTCCTTTAATATATGCTACATGCCATTGGCCTTTTTTGATTGATTTTTATTTTTTAATATGAAACTTCTTATCGGATACGGTATTCAATATTAATGAAAATACGCCTCATTTTCGGTTACATTTTTTCACTTGAAGAATCATTAGAAAATGGTCAAACGTATGGGAGATTTATTTATCGTTACCATCGAAAACATTACGAAGACACGTGTATAATTTGATTTTCTCTAATAATAAATTATATCAATTCGAATACTTTCGAAGAAGTTCATAGATTTTGAGTCAAGATTCAAATTATTCATTTTAAATATAAAGATGCATTTAATACTGCATTTAATATCAATGTTCTGTTCAATAAATCAATATTGGGTTTCTGGGACATAACCTGTTTTAGCCTCATCTACCCTGGTGTTTTGTTTTTCTTCTTAAAATACGAAAAATGTCCTTGTTTTAAGGAAACCAATGTTTTCACACAAAACTGTCGTCTATACTAATCGATTAATTGATTGTAACACTTAACACCAACTCTCGAATATATGTGAAGAATAAGAGATAGGAAGTGAAATTAATAACCCTTTTTTCATGGTTGGATTGTGAATGTTGAGGTTAAATAGTACAGCTTTCGCTTTTGCTATCTAATAAATTGAATAGAATCGAAGAGGTTTATCTATTTCAAAAATATTGAAATTCTTTAACTCAAGAAGTAATTAGGACTGAGTCTAATCTCGTTGATTGTTTGTCATGAGAAATTGTTGTCCTCTTGGGGACTTTTCTCAGTATTCGATCAATTCAAAACTAGATTTGACACAGCGTATGTGAGAATTAAGGTTTTGGCTAGGCATTTTCTTGGAATTCGTTTTCTTAAAGTATTTGTACATGCAATGTTTTCAACGCCACCTAAGAGGAAGCTAAATGAGGCTCAATTGTTGAACGAACATAGGGATCAAGTCAATGAAGATATTATTGAGTCAATTTCGCTAATAGCCACGTCAAATACTGAAAACGTGGAATAGTCAAATAGTTTTTTTATGAAGGATCAGACTTCAACCGAAAACCTGAATGAGAAGATACGGACGGGTGACAATGATTTCCTAAAAGGTATCGGTAGAGGAAGGGATCGTAAGACACCAACTCCGCTGCCCGGAAAGATGGTTCCCCCAAATTCAAACGTTTACTGGCATGAAAGGATAACTTTGAACCGAGTTAAATAATGTACAAGGCTAATTCGATTCAGCTGGCGAAGTCACTCGTTCAAACATGATGAAACATTAACAAACTGAAAACGTAAACAAGGAGCAGAAAACTATTGCTCCAAAATCTTATAGGTTGTCAGAGATTGGAACCAAATTTAGAAAGCTTCGAGACCAAAGCATATCAAAATAATAAGAGAAATGGAAATGTCTCCAAAACTTTTTGCGACGAACAGACAAAATTTTATAGCATTAAACCTCCTTTCGATTGCACAAAATTGTTTTTCTATAAATGTAGGCAAGTCGCACATACATTTTCAATTGATCGGATTGAAGGTCTGAATAAGCCAAGCGAAGTCGATAGTATTTAATTGGGGATGAGATACCATGAATTGCTAGGGTTACAAATATTGAAGAAACCTCATGTGACTCGGACCACTCCAGCGACAAACTGGAAAAGTTGATTTGCAAGGGAACGGGTAGATTGACGGGGGGAACAGTTGCTATGTTATCATCAACGGATGAAAGTTGCAAAATTCATAGTATTATTGGAATTACCCCAAAGGAAAAAATAACTTCATATAGAAACTGGCAAATTCCTTTTCTCCCTCCGCATTGTATTCATCAACTAGCTCAGCATAGAATAGACTGTTCTGGCAATGCACTTGACGGACTACTCACATCGATAAAAATACCTTTCGAGTTTCCCATTTTTGGTGAAAAAATGCATGATATAGTTGATGGTGGAGATCGTTCTTAAGTAATTTAGATTACCAACGCCTTTAAAATCTCCAGATTCAGAATTTAAAACCTGACCTATCATCTTGGGCAAGTGTTTGTCTTGGAGATATGTCTGTCACTAAGAGACTTGGAGTAACTGGCTTTGGGATGGACATATTTGATATGTATGGACCCCAATAGTTAAGTTAAGAATATTAGATCATTCCATTGTTTTAGGAGAATCGACCGGTGCGACACCTCTGATGAAACATAAAATCGAGTTTAACGATGTAACTCCCTATCGACAAACGCCTTATCGTCGAAGCAAAGCTATCCGTAAATTAATGGGCGTGTAGACGGATAAATGGTTGAAAACAGGATATATCACTCGAAGTAATAGGTAATGGGCTTGCTCGCCAATGGTGATTCATGAAGCAAATGCTGGACTCAGATCCTGCATTGACTATCAACCTTCAATCGAAGGACTAAGAAGCCAACATACGCCTTACAAAATATAAGGTCTATCTTTTCACAATCACAAGAAGCAAAAATAATTTTTAATCTTGACATGAGTAAAGCTTTTCATCAGATTCTCATGGAAGAGGAGAGTCGGAAGTAAACAGCATTTTTTGTGATTTCGAAGATTGATGGATGTCTTTAAGAAGAGTTTAACAGATCTAATTTTAGTCCAAGAAGAATATGTTCACATGAGGGACGGACTAGCTCGAGTGAAATATCATCTTACACTCTGGTGCTTGTTCATAATCCCCAATCGTTACGGAAATGACTTTGCGGTTAACTTGGGGAAGCACCTGGGTAAGAAGCTCCGGAAGGCGAGGGAAAAGAAGGAGACCGTAAGGGGGGATTGAGACGACCAAAGGAGCTGAGCCATCTTTCAAACCCGCAACACAGGAAAGTAGGCGGAAGAGCTCACCGTTATCCTCCAAAAGGTCGGCGTGAGCAGACCCGCGCCCAAAAAGACGGAGACCTAGGTGAAGGTGCCTGCATCCGTAGCTACAAGTTATATAACGGAGCAAAAGCCTCCAAAAAGGTCAACAAAGGAATACGAGCCCGAGGCATGAGCTCGACCCGAGGCGGTCTTCATAAAATTGACATAGGGTTTCAGCTACGCTGGAGGAATCCATATAAAAAATGAAAGAGAGTCAGAGGGCAAGAAGGAACTATCTTCTGCCATCAAGGTGGCACGATAGTCAGCAACAGAGAGAACTACGGATTTTTCCGGGGTTTTGTGAACGTTTTGTGATGACCGAAGGCCTCAAGTGGAGACGAATAAAACCTGGTCCACCAATCAAGTCTTTTTGAAAAACCTGGGAGGACAGAAAGCCAAATTGAATGCATAATATATCCATTATCCCTATCCATGTCATCAGAGGGTTTCAATGATACGATTAATCCTCTATGCCTTGTTGGAAAAATATTGTTGGTTCTTGCGATGCCAGTTGTTTTGTCAAATAGGATGCAATGTCTTGTTCCGATATGGTGCTCAGCTAGTCCCAATTGCGTGAAATGTTTCAGCCTGACTATACTTTCATGTTTCTTCATATGTTTACTTACCGCTCTATCGGTTTCTCCAATATAGACTTTGTCACAAGAGCAAGGGATTCTATATACCCCTGGATTACTAAATGCTGCCTTTTTGACCTAAGGGTTGTTTGGAAGTTGTCTTAGTTGCAGGCGTAATCAAGTTAGAGAGCTTCAATCGCGATAGAGAAATGATAGGAGAATCGATGCTTCTCTATTATAAAGCACAAAGTTTAAAACTGAAGGCGGGGAGGGAAACAGAGTAAGGACAAAGTTCGCAGCAAGGTATAACCACATGTAATATTCTTTTTATCTTAGAAGACTGAGCAGTGCAGATCGAGCAAAAGGTTGAATCAGCGACGGAAAACGTTGTTAATGAACATTAGTTAAAGGAGGTATTCCTATAAGATCAGGTGAAGATGCTGTAGTGGAAATTTAACAATCAAGAAGAGGATTGGAATGGACATACCATATGAACATATATGTTATGCGTTCTTATTTTGTGGGCAGAAAAGTGGGCAGAGTGTAAAAAAGAGAACATCATCGACTGTATTTGCTCAATTACCCGCATCTAGCCACAATAATGAAGAAGCAGTATCAAGCAGACCATTAACGCCAAATATCTGTTAACAAATTGCTTCAGTGATTAAAATGGCTTAAGTCGTAGTGGAGGTAATGGAAGAGCCTCCTATAAATGAAATCCTCATGGGCGGTTCGAATGATGATTGAAGCCGGAGGCATTGCTACTAGGCATAATTAGAACAAGGACCAGGTCTACTAGAACCACATCCAGACAAAGAAGTTGTCGTTAATGTGAACAGCACCTTCCAAGAAATTCTGGTCAAACTTTACTTGAGGTCAAGAATGTATAACCAACGAAAAAGCATTCTCTGCCAAAGATGTTCATCACGAAGGATCTGCATGACTAATAGAGCCCCTCAACTATATGGTGTTACCTTTGCATTAAGATGCAGAATTGAGTTGAAACTCTTGTATATTGTGCAGCTTGTTCCCGAAATGGGGACAAGATCCACCATGACAAGTCAGACTGGATATGGATGTCGGCAAAGTGATGAGCAGATTTGGGTCGGTTAACTGAATATAACAAAGGAAATGGAACCAGAAAACTGATACACCATGGTACTTATATCATCTGCCTTCGGAACATCAAGGAATTGACACCAACGTCAGTAGAGTTGAAATTACAGACTTTCAACGTCAGAGACCTAATGTTCTCACTGCTAGACTGCGTTTGTTCTTTCCAACATTTGTGTACAGATATTTTGAAGTTACAAATTAAAATGGTGACTAGTGTAATTTGATGAATGTAAATTATCTTTTGTCAAAGCTTCCTTGGCGTGAATGAATACATTCGCATCGTGTGGCTCGTGCTTCGCACTTGGGTGAAATTTGTCCGAAACGCTAACCTTTCTATATTATCATCAATTCTAATATATAAAATGTATGGTATAATGATTCATATACCTCGATCCGGAACTGCTTGTTCAGATGATGTGAAACAAAGTAAAAATTTTATCCATCACACGAAAAGAGAAATGGTACGTCTGCGCGCTCCACACTGTGCCATTCATCTGCTCTGATGCGTGCACGCCTGAGTGCTTATTTTGGGCAGCAAGACGGCGCTTGTGTTGTCTGAATGCGCTCCAAACTCTTCCGGCGGATAATCCGCCGAGCTCTCGGACCGTTTTCAAACCGTCGTCTCCCTTGGAGTCCGAGGGCTCGGGTTCGGCGGATTATCCGCCGATCACTTGAGCGCGTGAACGAACGAGTTGACTTGACTTTCATATTTGTTTCAATATTAAAATTCATAATCAGCATTGATATTAAAGCTTTGCGTCTTATAGTTTTGAGAAAATTTGTGGATCTCTCTGAGGTGAACAATTTTTTCCTAAAAATTCTTTCGTATCTCGTATAGTTTAGTCAGGGAATGGATTTTCTAATTTGTAATAAGATTTTCTCCTAAAGAACAAAAACCAAGCGTGCCATCAAAATAGTTGAATACATATTCGTAGATATTTTTATGTCAAATAATTTGAATTCTATAGTTTTTTCTTTTAACTTGCATAGTTTGATCGCAAAGTGGAATTTTTTATTTTTGAGAATTCTTTTCTGTGGTTAAAACCACAACCCTTGATAGAAAAGGCTGGTTCCAGAACTGGACTTTTTTCTTTAGTCCCTTCGAACGTGTGCTGAAGCGCAGTTCAATCTGATTAGTCTTTTGAAAGTTATCCGATATACGGACGACTACGACGATCAACGAGGACGACAAAGATTGATAGACACCGGAGGGAAACCTATTCCTTTTGGATTCAGGGGATCTTGAAAAAAGGAGATTCCATTAAATCCAGGAAGGTCGACTCTCATCTAAAACCAATACCTTCGCATTATGATGAGAATGTAAAAATATTTCTGCCCAAGCTTCGATAGAGGAACCGGAATCATAAACACATAGAGCATTACTGATCTATACAGCTCATCTTCTTCTTCCTCTCATCTCGTCTTGCTAAGATCAGTTCTTCTAACGAGGGACCAAAATAATGATGCAGAGAAATATTCTTGAATATTCCCATGAAAACTGGAAAATGATATACAAAAGTGTGATTGTTCCGGTTCCTTTCGACCTTTGTTCATCCGAAGTATTTTGTTGTATCGATGGACCCTTGATCTTCAGAAAATTTATGATTAATTTTTAATTCAACCATCGACATACTAGGCGACTTGTGACCACCTTGCACTGTAATCAGGCTGATGAAAATCCAAATCAGCTGAATGAGAAAGGTGAAAGTGGATCCACTGAATGGAAGGAATTAAAAGAAAAATTTTCAGTACATTTCAGAGATTAAAATATAACTCTCCTTGTAAGGTTTTATATTAATATATTGGCCATACATAAGTAATTACAATATAAGCAGTGATTAGATTTGAATTTAGATTTATTTATTCCACACACTGTTAGTTAGACGAAGTAGGTAAATAATTGTGAGGTTGATGTTCCAACGCAATTAATAACTACTAACCACCTTATCTTAACACAAACTATATTATACAGAATTTTCAATCAATAATGACAAACAATTAGTTTTCTGGAAAAACAAAAAACAGAAAAAGCATATTACACAATCAGCAGCAATTATTAAAACGACTGGCCAACGTTGAAACACATCATTTGAATTTCCTTTTTATGAATAAAACATCAAAACACGAAAGTGTTCATGATTGGTTAGTGGTGTTTCCTAGAAATAAACGGACATTTCTTCTGATCTGTTTTTTTCAATGGCTTTCTACTCAGGTTGTTCCTGTCAAGAACCTTCAGAGCATTCTCGCGGACTATTGGTGATATCTCTCGTTGTTTCGACAAAATCCATACACCTTTGCCACTAGAAAAAGTTAATAATTTTAACTTACTTTGACCTGTAAACACTCAGGTGCGGGAAAAATGGAATCTTACTTTAAGAATCGTATATCATTGCAGGAGTAAACGACGGCATAGGTTAGGTAATCGGTGTCTAAAACCAATAAAGGTGCAGGCTTTATTCCTGGAAATTTTACAGACAGTAATCCTTCATTCTGTTTGCCAGCCAATGTCGCTCTGCCTTCGATTGATGATGGTTTTTTGGTTCTAAGAATGATATGAGTTAACATAACTATTATGAAAAAATGTGATTCATATCCCTCCATAGGAAGAAATTTTAGCAAGACATAAATATGTTTTAACGAGATGGTATGCATCAGTTTCTGAAAGAAGAATCTGATTCTTCATATATACATGCAAAACCTGCGTTCGGTCATCGTTTGGAGACGTCAAGAGTTGCCGATTCTGCACAATAGTGGTGAGCACATCGGGTTCACTACAAATGACATCTAGCGTCATAAACAATGACGATCTTGACATCTTGTTGGGTGATGTTTTTTGCGACGCATGCAAACGGTGGTGAATCTCAGGTTTTACATTTTGATTTGTAATTGAGAATAATATCCGATACTTACAGCCTCTCGGGTAAATCCTCACTGCATTTTACTTACATTGTATTGATTTGCTGGTTGAATACTTTAATCGAACCATCTGGATTCGGTGTGTAGGTGGCAGTTATACATTTTCCAAACAATTCAGGAATCGTATTATATTTTTGTATTTCGTACCAATCACCTGCATACTGGATATAAAATATAATATTATAGCATGTACAAATTTGAAATCTTACGTTCGGGAAGAACATTAAAAAGATTATTATTGGAAAATGAATATTATTTGCTAAGTTTCTTTTAAACTTATAAATTATTATTACTTCCAAACCATGTGAAGCTTTGAGACAGAGAGAGGATGAACAAAAATATATTAGCTCCCGGGAGATAAAAAAGTAATGTTCAATTTAGGTAGCATGTTTATGCATAGTTATTGAAAATCCTTCAGTTTGAATTTCTGCAATATTCTGATTCACATTTACCTGTGTCACATCAAAATTTGGTATCGGTTGCACATTTGGACAAGATCCAAAACCAAGTTGTTGAGCGGAAGCTCTACTGCAGGTTAGAAGAAAGAATCCTAGTAGAATCATCCTCTTACCTAAGAAGGATTAGAAATAAATAATACGAAAATGAGGAATAAATCCATAATTTGATGTAAGCCTAAAAGTTTGGGCATACTTTCAAAAGGCATTTTCATTCTATTTTTTATCGAAGACTCAATTTAAAGCTCATATAATGCTAAGGGTTTTACATTTACAGTCGAAAGCCATATTTACAAAGAACAATATTCATCTTTGCTCATTAACTGTGCACATTGACGGACAGCAGGACAACTGCGCACGCCTAAGTTCAGACCATCGAATGTGTAACTTTATAGATACGTCTACAGATGGTACACACCAAACTGTTCACGTGCGTACATATGGTCCCTTCTCAGATGTGCACATCTCACTCAAAACGATAAAATGTCCAAATTTTTCAATTCATGCTTTCTTTTTCATACCAAACATAGAAACCGATGATAAACAAACATATTTCATCTATATCAAATTGAATCAGATTCAAAATATTATACCCTTCATTTACTAAGATTGTTCAAGAGGCGTTAGTTCTGCTGATTCAAATAGAAAATTGCATACGCGCTCGGTCTTTGTACCTTCCCTATGATTGTGCATAGAACTTCTGAAATTGAAGGTCCAAACTATTCACATCTGTAATTAGTCATTACAAATTATCTTTTGTTGGAGCTCTCTCGACTTCAGTGAAAACATTCTCATCACGTGTCTCGCGCTTTCCACTCGATTAAGGTATGTCTAACACGTGAAATTTTCCGTATTATGTTGAACTCTATTGTATTCAATTTATGAAATATTGATTTCTGTACTTTAATTTGTTCATTTCATTGTGTTTCTCAATCAACAAATCAGATGAGTGTATATTTATAATAATTTTTTTTTCGGGTACCTGACAGAACTTTTCGTTAGATTTTGTTCTTGTAGGTTAATGTCTTACTAAATTCTGATCTTCCATTTTCAAATTTTGACATAATTCGACAATATCTAGAATCAATGTGATAATTGAATAAAAATTTATTGATTAAGTATATTGTACAGTTTTGTCGGAGTATGTAATATTCCATAATTTTTTTCCTAGCATATAGTGTAGCCAAAAATTGAATTTTCCGTTTCGAAGGAAACTTTTTACGATCCAAACAAATAAAATGTGCTCTATCCCTAATGACTTTGTCCGTAATATCAAATTAATTAGAATTCGAGATGACATATTTTTTGCAACGCCCACCTCAAAAGTTGACGTTTTGATGCTTCTGAATGGTGCTTAAGGGTATTGCAAAAACCGATTCTGGAATTTTTGAGTTACCTCTACGGTTACACCAATGTATTTTCGCAGCAGACCATATTTCTGCACGGGTGATGTCAGATAAATTTCAATTTCCCACCATGAATTTGATGATTATGCACATCTACGGCATTTATGAAACATTCGCGGGCGAGGTAGCAAATTCTGAAACTCCCAACTATAAGTCCATAAAAAAAGAATTTCGCGATTGAAAACGCACAAAGCCGTAGTTTGAGGCCAAAGTTCAACAACACCTTCCAAAAATTATGAAGGTTTGCAGGCCATAGCGTCAAACAATACGACACAGCTGACAACATGGCCGCGCGGGAAATTAAATTTCACACCAGGAATTTGATGATTGCGCACAACCACAGCATTTATTAAACATTCGCAGGCGAGGTAGCAAATTCTTAAACTCCCAACTATAAGTCCATAAAAAAGAATTTCGCGATTCATAACGCACAAAGCCGTAAATAGGAGCCAAAGTTCAACAACACCTTCCGAAAATTATGAGAGTTTCACATTTGAAGCGTCAGACGATTATTGCAGCGCCATGAACGACATGTTACGAAACGGAAATTTTTATAACTCACACGATACCGCAAGAAAAACGATGATACATCAAACTATTGCCGGTAATGTAGTTCTCGCAATGAATAAATAGTGAAGACAATATAAAATTGAATTATTTCTGCATAAACAAATATTGCAAATGTTTTTCCAGATAACTTTTCACAATTTTTCATAGTTTATAACAAAAAAGAATAAATTTATAGTTTCTAGTAAATTTGCTTATTTATGAATTGATAAGTTGCAAATCAGTTTTTGCGAATCTGATGGATACTAATTATAGGAATTTTTCATAAAGTCTGCAAAACTAAAAATTACGTGGAAAAACTATTTCAATATTCATTTATCAAGAAACACATTATTTATCCCATTCATTTATTGCGAGAACTAAGGCATGAGCTTTGGACCCACGGTACTGTCTGGTTGTGAGTTTGATTTCCGCCTCGCACTCTGGAAGAGCTTCGGCGGGCCACGGAGAGTCGTGAGCCCGGTACCTCTAGAGTTCTTTAA
>WSXT02087884.1:0-11807 GCA_011762715.2 Neuroterus valhalla
AAAATTTTTTTTTCTCAGTGTAATTATTTACATCAATCTAGACTAACTGCAAGAAGAAAGTATTAAAGATGCCTAATATTATTCATTATAATTACACACATTTTGATTTGCAATACATAAACCGGCTGATTAAAAAAAAACGTAATTTTAACGTCAACTTGAATTTAGTTTGTTCGATGTGACGAGAAAGGAAACTGGTTACTTGGATTCGATTCGAAAACTAATTTTCAAATACAGAAGCCATGAAAAGATAAAAATAATAAATCTTGGAAATACGATAAATACAAGTGAAGATTCTGAAAATGTATTGACATAATCCTAATGTTTCTTCCAGTGCAAGAAAGTCCAGTGCAAAAAAAATTTATGTAAAAATTTACAGGCAGACCACGCCTTGAACTATTTATCTATTGTCACTTAACTTAAAACCTAAAGCACGTATCTAATGCTTGTTCTTACTCGAAATTCAACCTCTAATATTTTTCTCGAGTCTTCTTCTTCTTTGTTCTAACATGTACACAATATTCCCGCAGACTCACGTTGGCAACTAATCATAATTCCTTCTTAATAAAATAACCAATCACAGTCCTGAAACGTTCACACGAAAATATCATGTCCAATAAGAAATATGCGGATCCGATGCGCCCGCGCATACTACTTGTGGCGCGTGTTTTTGAATGTCTTGGAACTATGTAATAATTCTTACAAAAAAAATCTAAACTTCGTGAAAAAAGAGGAAATTCGAGTCAACATTCTCGACTTTAGGGATATAAGGGGATTTTCCAAATTTAATGGAGAAAAGGGGGAAAAGGAGAAAAAGGGGATGGACTGGCATCCCTGATAATTAGACACTGAAACATTTGAAACGTTCCAAATTCCACTATTTGTCCTAGTGGAATTCGAAAAAAATCTCTCAAAATTCAACAAACTTTTAAATTTATACTGAATGGAATATTCCGAGAAAAAAGTATTCTCAATTAGAATACTTCAGGGTGAAGCTTATAAGCTTGATTAAATCTGAAATATTACATAATTGCGCTATATCAAACAGTCAGTCTGAATAGCAAATTATTTATTTAATAAATTTAAATTATAATTTCCAAGCCTGTACACTAGTACTCATTGGAATCGAAAGGTCTTCATTTTTTATCTATGTGTAAGCCCCCTTCCCCCAGTTTAATTTCAGCATTCTGTACGGCTCACGATTATCTCTTTTTGGGGTTTTCAAAAAATATATCCAGTGTCTAAAATCACTGAGCAATTAAAATAAGATTCGACCAGAATTTCCAACCCTTTAATCAAAAATTAACCCACTACAAAAAAATCGATCAAAAAAATTGAATCTCACTGTATTATTTTGCTTTTTTAGGCTCCTGAATACCCTAAGAGTCGTCTTAAAAAATGACCCTTTCGTTCTCAAAATTATTTTTTATGTAAAACTGTCCAAAGAGTCTAAAAAAGGAGATCGATTCCTAAACTGAAGGGTTGGTTTAAAGACATAAGTTCTTGCGGAATTTAAGAGCTCAAAAAGAGCCTCAAATTCTTGTTGAATAACATTTTTATTATCTAGTCATTTCAGACAGTGTGGGTACTAGTTTGATGCAAGCTATTTCCTCCTAAAAAAATTATATTTTTTTTTAAAAGTGAAGGAGCTCAAAATGTTTGTTGGTTCCAAAAAAATTACTAACAAAGGAGAAAATTCTGGGCCATGCAAAATGCTGGAATACATGAATAAATCAATCAGAAACCGAAAAATTCTTCTCATAATACGTGCAACGAAAATTCGACTTTCGCCGCCCCTTGAGCGATCTGAATATGGCGGATTACTGGCGAGGTTTCTATTCGCACTAGTGGCGAATAGAAATAGAAATCAGCTGGAGCGGCGAAAGTAAATCCAATTCACCCTCCCCCGCCCGGGAGGCCGTCCCCTGCACCTCGACCCCTACGAAAAATGACAATATTAGGTGCCAGATAGCAACCTTTTCTCTCTTATTTTTCTTATTTCGCTATCAGTCGAGACTCGTCGAAAGCCGAATTTTCGATGCACTTTTTATGAAAAATATCGTGGAGTTGCTGGCCCGAGCGAAGCGGTGGCAGCACCACACGAGTCAGTTATCTCCGCCATTCGCCACTCGCCATGTAATATACTTTTCACCACCTGTCAGCCAACACACTCTACTACCGCCACCAACATGCAAGTCCCCATCAGAAACCAAACATTACTGGATGAAGAATTCTAGGTTTATGAAAATTGACCTAATTTATTTATTTCTTCTCTTCAAAAGTGTCAGAATCAAAGGAAAATCAAAAGATTGAAGTTAGGACAGTCGGACAATGCAACCAACGGCTGCTCATTCGAGTCCATCTTATCTTCCAAATCGTGCATCATCAGGTTCGACAGCTACAAATTTGCTCCATCAACATCAGCAGCCTCAATCGTTCTATGGTCCTGTGACTACCTTACAACCATATACAACTGTTTTGCACCCTCCTTGCGTTTATCCTGCCGCTCAAAGAAATACTGGACCTCTAAGTCCTGCCCTCCTACCAACTCAAGGTTAGAATCTAAAAAATTGAATTTGAAAATGTCTAAGTTTCCGAAAATTTGACAACAGTTTATTATCCTTCAATTTTTTGAAGCAGGTAATAAGTTCAACGAATGGCAAGCAAAGAACAAACCCCAGGCACAACAACAGCGAACACAGCGGCAAATTTTTTACACTCCAAAACCATCCTTTCCAATTGAACAACCCCAACTCGCGACTCCACCTCCTAACGCTCCATCTCCATATCTTCTTAGTTCGACGAATTTTTGCCACCTGCCATATCCTCAAGATAACTATAATAATCCAGGAGTCACCTTAATACAACCCTACTTCAAACCACCAGAAATGCAGGCCCTTTGTCTCGTACACGATCGTCAAGTTATTTCCCAACAGCAAACTCAACAGTACAATCCGTATTATAACTTCAGTACCACTAATGCCTGCACCCTCCAGTCTGTCACTGCTAACACTAATTTATTACCTGATCAAATGGGATCTTACGCGCCTTTTGCGAACAATCAGCTGCCTCTTCCATCTCAGACATTCCCTAATTCCACACAAAACCCAGCCCACAACCCACCAAAGGAAACTCGTCCATCAGCATCAGTTTTAGACTTCCCACCTTTGAAGTATCCAAGAAGCAAATTAGATGCAATCACCGGCAAGATACCAGCACCACTACCGGCTTCAGCACCGCTACCGACTTCATCTCAAGAGAACACAGACTGGCCTCCGCAGATTGGAAAAATTTCCACCACTTTTAATATTCCTTCTACAGACTACAAGGACTTTTGTGCTGAGATTGTTCAAAATAGCCAAGCTAACTCGTCTTCTAAAACCCAGGAGGAACGATTCTCAGACGAATCATCAGCCACTTTTGATTTCACGATCGAGGCTGAGAAGATGGTATCTGCACTTTGCAATACAACTTCTTCGAATGATCCAGCAAAGATCGGAACTGGTAAGAATGAGTCTTCAACTATCTTTAGTGGAGCTGGTGATAATATTTCTGGGAGAGACACCTGGTTTCCGGATTATTCGGCTGATAATGCAAGGGTTAGGATCAGCTCTGGTAAGTCTGTTGCCACCCAGACCCAGGAACCCGAATTGGAAAAGTATCCTGAGCTCATTCGCAAAACGACTCTTTGGGGCTGCACCCAGGCGGAAAATATTCTGCATTCTGGAAGGTCTTATCGAAATCACAAAAATGAATGGTTGGCGAATCTTTCAGCTGCAACGAGAACAGCGATGAACAAATCTGCGACTTGTTTTCCTGTATTTGCTGGGGATCAAACTTTCGTGCAGGATTTGATGAACTCCTTATTGAGGATCAGCAACGGTTGGCTGATTCTTGATAATTACTTGAACAAGCAACACTATCCGAGTCTCAATGACAAGTATGATCGGGAGTTAGTAAAGAGCTTCCAATCTTGGGAGGGATGTACTCACGAGTTATTACAAAATATAATTAAAACGTTTGTCCATTTGGAGGAAAAAATCTCGAGTCAGGAAGGGAAAGACACATCTGACACTTCTGAAACTTTCCCTGGTAATATTTCAATGTACACAACCTCCGACCTTTTCGAATCACCTAGCAAAACTAATTCAGCATCCGGATCATCAGTAAATCAAGAATCTCAAAATCTTCATAACTTTTATTACTTGAATGATCAGAAAAAGGAAACAAAGTTGAAAGGCAAGTGGACGATCACGGAAAACATCTCATCTGGATTGGAGAATTCCAAAAATCAGGATGTGACTCTAAATCGACTTGATGCTGGAATTCACGTTAGTAGGTTTCAAACCAAGGGAAACGTCTCTTCGATTAAAAGTACTTCCCTAAACGCTGAGTTTTTTAATTTGAGGAACAAAGTCTTAGATAAGAAAAGTCCAGATACTAAAATGTGGCACCTGAAGGGAAGAAAACAAGATTTCAATACAAATAGAACATCAAAACCAATTGACCCAGTCTTCAGACTCCAATTTGGAAGCAACAACCAAGATCCTTCTTCCTCTCAATTATCTAGAATGGATCCTGTCTTCTCTAACTCTTCAGGGAACATGGATCCACTATATGTCAACACCAGTAACTCTAATCATCCTGCTTGTATTGGTAACAAAAGGTACTTTGATTCAAGCTGTGAAGCCAACTTGGGTCAAGTGTTATCAAATTCCCTTTATCTAGGCAATGCCTCTTCTGACCAATTTGAATTCGCTGGGATCCCATTTAACAAGATGACACTACTGAGTCAAATTGAACCAAATACTGTGGTCACCAACAAAGAAGAAATGACTGCTAATCTTTCCGCCTGGTTTGCTAGCATGAGGAATGTCAACATTACCGGAAACCTTGATCTAAAAGTTGAAAATCTAACCAGGAATTCCCAAGAAATCACAAGGAACAAAATAGACTTGACGAGGCAACTTCAATTAGATGGAAACCGTCAGCTTTTATCACTTCAGAACATGCAGAGTATCCAAAGTGCACCCTGGAATGCCTGCAACCTGCTCAGCAATCGAGCCAGTCTTCAGCAAACTCACGAAGAGTATGACAGTTCAGAAGACATCCGTATCTATATGAAACCAGGAAGTTACAACGTCCCAAAGAAAAGACACCAAAAAAGGTCGAATCGAAGATCCGAAAACGCTGCTTTACGTTTAGGAATCCGTAATCCCAACAAGGAAAGATCTGATCCTTCAGCTTCTTCTGAATTTTCTCGAGTTGTTTCGATGAACAATATTGATACTAGTTCTTGTTCTAATCTTAGGATCACTTTTCCAACAAACCCTCCAGGGTCATCTTCTTCCACAAAGACCTCATCCCGGATTCTTCAGAAGAGTGAGTCTCCTTCTGAAGATGTAACTTGGAAAGCAGCTTGTGCTTCAGCTGAAATTTTATTAGAGGCCCTGCATGTCAAAGAATCGAGTCCAAAGAAAAAAGATAAAAAAAGCAATCGGAAGAACCTAAATCTAGACAAAAAATTCAAGGAACAGGATCAAATAATCAGAAATCAGGATCAGCTTATCAACGAACAGAATCAGATGATCAGGAACCAGGATGAGATGATCAGAAATCAGGATCAGATTATAAAGAATCAAGGTCAGAAACAACAAATTCCAAAGACTTTGAAGCAAAGGCAGGATGAAGATTGTGATGCTTCTAGCTACGAAGCTTCAGAAGATGATTCGGATTCATCTGGTAAGACGTCTCACGAAACAGGTGCAGCTGGTCCGAAACGAAGTGACTCTAAACTTGGCAAAACTAATGTTAAAACTGATTCTTGGTTGATAAGAACTTTAAATAATGCTAGCATCATAGGGATGAGCCAATGTCAAGGAGATGAAGTGTCAAGTTCAGACTCCCTGAACAGTTCTCGCCATGAGGATGAACAGGTCGATGAAGCTAATGTCATTGCGTCCCCCTTAAATACTCCAGCAGCATCAAAAATTGGAAACATCAGTCCCAAGAAACTGTTTCCAAATTTTTCAAAGCAGGAAGGCTCTATTGAAAATGTTGGAAAGGCTACCTACTCAGAGACAGTTCGTCGTTCGGCTGCTTCTTCAGGGAAAAAAGAGACCTCGAAGAAGGGTCAGAATAGTGAAAATGGATCTGGAATGTCTGGTATTATTTTACCACTCCCCGGCAAAAAAAGTCATCGGAAGGACGTGGAGAAATCTTATCTTTTGCACAAATCTCGAAAAGCAATAGCGAAAAAAATTCTGAAGGATCAGGGTATGGAAGTTCAACGTGAAGATAACTTGAACACGAAGAATCCCAAAGATGAAACAAGTCTAGGTGGAACATCTGCATTGGGAATGGGGTATGGGAAAAAAAAGGATACAACCGTGATGTTGGACGGAAAAAATAAAAATGCAGACAGAGGTTGGTCTGTGTGGTATAGTTCGAAAAGGAAACAGATGAGTCCTTTAGCTCTGAGTAAACTGGAATCGATTCACCAGACTCTGTGGCAAATGGAGGAAGCTTGTATTTTTAAGTATCCTTCATCTACCGGCCCTCATACTTCTCCATCTAGCAACATGGTCAGTTGATAATTGATTTATTCTTTTAATTAGATATGGTTATTTGTTGTGAAAATTTCGGGACGGCTATTCTATTTTCGGCATTTGGCTAGTCATCCCGAAAATAATGTATTTAATAGTATATTACATGGCGAGTGGCGAATGGCGGAGATCACTGACTCGTGTGGTGCTACCCCTTGCTTCGCTTTGGCCAGCAGTTCCACACTCGCCAGTTATCTCAGCCATTCGCCACTCGCGTTGTACGATATTTTTCATAAAAAGTGCATCGAAAACTCAGCTTTCGACGACTCTTGAGTGATAGCGAAATAAGAAAAATTATAGTTTGAAGGTTATGGTTGACAACATGTGAAAATTACATATATAATTACGTTGATGGTTTGGCATTATTGACGCCAATTACGCGCGCGACTCAGTGATGCCAATACAGAAACACTCTGAAATTTCTTCTGCTTGCACAGCTGATTTACTTTCGCCGCTCCAGCTGATTTATATTCGCCACTAGCGGCGAAAAGAAATCTCGGCAGTAATCCGCCACATTCGCATCGCTCAAGAGGCGACGAAACTCACGAAAGTCAAATTTTCGTTGCACGTATTATGGAGAATTAATTTTACGCTTTTCTGGTGAAAAAAAAATAGGAAAACTACTGCTAGTCTTTGTTATATTCAGTATTTTTATCGTTGCTTTATTTTTTGCTCAATTACTGTCATTTTTCGGCGATAGAAAAACTCGCAACGGGTTTTGCTCGCGTACAAGTGGGGAGAGTCAGACCTTCTGATTGGTTGGCTGCTCTTCTCTTCCACTGGAATGCGGCGAAAATCCGTTGCGAGTTGAATCCAAGGAATTTTGCATTTCTGGGAATTCAGAACTGAAGCTAAATATCCGAATGGGAATGGAAGTAGAAATATCTCGATGACTAATAATATAATTGAAAACGCAGTTATAAAATACGACTACCATAAAAAATTGTAGTCTCAATTATTTTCAAGTACTAGAAGATAAGGATCAATCTAATTCTAAAATTAAAAATCAGTTGACTGCAACAGTCGATATAATATGGTATATAACAATATAATAAATTCAATCTGTTTCATTTTTAATAAAATAGATCAATTTTCAACTGAATAGTTGAATTTTCTACCAGAAAAAAATAACATTCAACCAATTTATCCAGTTTTATATTGAAAAAGACTGATTCCAATGAAAAGTGTCATGGCTGATAATTAACCAGGAAAAGATATTTATTTAAAATAAAAATAGATGAACTGAACCAAAAAGACAGAATGAATATTAACCAAACAGTTGCATTTTCAGGCCACGAAGACGAATTTTTTACGGAACTGTTAAATTTTCAACCAAATTGTTAAGTTTCTAATCAAAAAAGAAGAACTTTTGTCTAAACATTTGCATTTTTGACAAATGAATATAAATTTTTGAACCAAAAAGATAAATTCTCACCCAAGTAATAGAAATCTCCACTCAAAAAGTAAAATTTTAAACCCAAAAGGATCAATTTTCAACGAAGCAGTTCAATGATCAACCAAAAAGGATGATTTTTTAGAGAATCTTTAATGAAATAGGTTATTTTCAACCTAGGAGTGAAATTTTCTAGAAAATTTTGACTTGTAAACCAAAAAAGATCCCTCATTCAAAAAAAATAGAGATTTCGTCAAACTTGTTAAATTTTCACGTCAAAAGGACACATTCCTTACATAAACTAGGTCAGATACCATCTCCCCTCCCCCTTTCCCCAAGTCTCGTGTGTGAGGCGTGGAGGGGGGGGGGGATCACCGCTGTGACTGGTCATAAAAAATAATGCAGGTCGTACCCCTTCTCTTCTTCCCAAGTCTGGTAGGGGCGGGAGTCACCGCTGTGACTGGTCATAGAAATAATGTAGATGAAACACGTCCCCCTTTCCTAAGTCTGGAGGGGACGGAAAGTCACCGCTGTGACTAGTCATGAAAACTAATGTAGGTCGTACACCTTCCCCTCTCCTCAAGTCTCATGGGGCGGAGAAAGGCACCGCTGTGACTAGTCATAGAAATAATGTAGGTGACACCACACCTCCCCTTTTCCAAGTCTCGTAAGGTGGAAGTCACCCTCATGACTGGTCATAAAAATAATTCAGATCACACAACTTCCCCTTTTCCCATGTCTGATGGGGAAGGAAAGTCACCGCTGTGACTAGTCATGGAAATAATGTAAGTCACATACTTCCCCCTTCCCCAAGTCTTGTGAAGGCGGGAGTCACCACCCTGACTAGTCATAGAAATAATATAGGTCACATAACTTCCTCTTTTCCCAAGTCTCGTGGGGGCGGAAAGTCAGGGCTGTGACTAGTCATGGAAATAATGTAGATCGTACTGCTCCCACTTTTCCTAAATCTTGTGGGGAAGGAAAGCCACCGCTGTGACTAGTTATAAAAAATAATGTAGGTCGCACGGCTCCCCCTTTTCCTAAATCTCGTGGGGGCAGGATTTCTATTTCATGAACAATAATATTAATATTTTTAAATATCCTATTCGTTTCAGATTGAGGATTACTGTAAAATTGTGAAGAATCCCATGTTTCTCGAGACAATCGGTTACAAATTAAAGAATCGCGTCTACAATAAAGTTGAACATGCAGTCAAAGATTTCCGTAGGATAGTCAACAATTCCAGGCTTTACCATAAGGTACAAAATTCAGTAAAGTATTTAAGAAAAATAAAACTTCTTTCTATTGTTTTTCTGAAATATAAACAATGTCCATGGGTATTCGAAAATCACATAATAATTGTTAGGTATGTATATCATTCTATATGCTCATATTGTACATATCTCTCTTAAATAAATTTCAGAACGATGGTGAGTTCTCATCTAGGATAGACACACTTTCCAAGAAGTTGGAGGAGCTTTTTGAGGAGCATTTCTCAAACTTGGCTTTTGAAAGCGTGACGAGTCCAAGAGACGCTTCTCCAGTTTCTCAACGTGTTAAATTGCAATGTCAAAAGGGCCGATGTAACATTAGAAAAAAAAGTCCCTCAGGATCGGGAAAGACTGAAAATGTTCATTCGAATGATCATCTGAATCAAAACTGAAAACCAGTATACAAACTAAAAGCTTTCAAAAATACATGTCAATTTATTTGCTATCTACAGTGAGAAAAAAAATCTTTTGGAATAGTAAAATTTGAACAACGTGAGTAGAAAGTTTTGCTTTTTTCTATATCCGATATATTATTGGCGACGGTACAGAATTATTTTTTCGATATGAAGCTTTTAGGGTTAAATTGATTTCAAATTTTATTATTCCGAAAAATTTTTTACTCCATGCAGGCCAGTTGACAGCAGTGTTATACAAAAGTAATCAATCGAATCATAGTGACAGGTTCATGTCATTAATCAATATTATTAATGTTAATAGGTTTTCATTGATTTCAATTTTAATTGTTATTGCAATCATGGTACTTTTGTCTCTCGTAAAATATTTATTAAATCGCGAATTAAGCGGTATATTATAGTATAACGCTTGTAGGAACCTAAAACACAAAGATGTAATAAAAGAAACCAATTTTTTAGAATTGGTACCTAATTATCAAATCCAAAATCTGTATGTTACTTGAACAAACTGAGAAAGGAACTTTTCTCTAGTTTGTTGAATGAATGTAAAATAATAAAATATTGTTTGAACAAAATTTAGGACTTTTTCGAAAACTCTTACTTGTATACCAATTTGTTCGGTTTTTAAACATCATTTTCAGATGATTCTACAAATCTAAAAGCCCAAATGAGCATTCTGAAGATTGTTCCAATAAAAACTTTTTGCGAAATTTGTTGGCTTACGGATATTATTGGTTTCCTAATTTTATTGATTTGAAAGAGAAATCAGATCAAGTGAAATTAATTAATTGATAACTGACAATTGAAATGTTATCTGCATTTCAAAGATGAAAATAGAGGTACGTAATTTTATACAATTCAATCTATATAATTCTATTTAAGTTTCGGCCTAGAAAAGAACAAAATTTCTAGTACCGATTTCATTCCAGTCTCCCCCGACATGATTGGCAGAGGTTGCTGCTCTTTTCAATGAAATCGTTGGAAAATTCCACTCATCATTGTAATTTATTTATCTGAGAATCAATTTTATTATTATTTTAGAAAGGTTTGGTCCAAAAGGCGAAAATCTAGTTGAAATAGTTGCAATAATTGGCTGATTGGTTGCATGGTAAAATATATTTGAAAAATGCAACCCCCTTGCCACGGCTGCACTCAGAAAGATGTGAAACAGGAGCATTTTTCAAATTCGCGCATTAAAATGGACGCTCGCGCATGCGTTCGGGTAGTTTGTAGGCCAGGGCCGACAAATCAAGTCGCGAGTTGTTTACAAATTTGCCGCACGTACTTGATGCTGTTTTTTGTTATACAAGTAAAAAAATGACTATTAGAGGTATCACATGATGCAGTTATGTTAAGTTACGAACCTTAATAGAGTGGTCAGTTGGTCGTGGGGGCTGAGGCATGAGCTTTGGACCCACGGTACTGTCTGGTTGTGGGTTCGATTCCCGCCTTGCACTCTGGAAGAGCTTCGGCGGGCCACGGAGAGTCGTGAGCCTGGTACCTCTGGAGTTCTTTAAGTTCTCCAAGTAATAAGTAGCTGTTGCTCTTGGTGGTTCGGAACCCACCGTAAACTGTAGGTCGCCCTCACCTCTGAGTTAGTGGTGAGGTGTGCCAAGGAATAGAGAGAAGGTTATGCCGAGACTCTCAAAACCCGTAACAGGGAGAGAGTATAAACAAATATTCCAACAGAAGTTACGAACCTAAATGGAAATTTGAACCCCCAATTGTGTATCAAATTCGCAAATAGTGTTGACATTGCAGTTGACGTTCTGAGGTTATGTTTTAAACAATTAGATTATCAATTTATTTTGTTGTCAAGTATTCTAGTTCAAAGTGTCCTTTAATTTTTGAAACACAATCTTGAATTTTTAGTGTCAATGATTCCTGAGAATATGAGAAAAAAAAATTTTTTCCAAAATTTTTGACAAGAAATTTATTCAAATTTCTGTTTGTTAAGGGCATGTGATAGTCTGTCATGTGACCATTTGAGCTCTTTCTTGGATTTAATTAATAAAATTGCATTATTTAAACAAAATGAAAACCTAAATACAGTGGCGTAGCTAGGGGAGGGCGAAGGGGGCCGTTGCCCCGGGCGCAACTGCCCAGGGGCGGCAAAACGATTTCA
>WSXT02087895.1:0-11807 GCA_011762715.2 Neuroterus valhalla
TTGAAAATTCAAGATGTGAAATTTCAGACGATTCTAATACTTTCTCAATCATAAATGATGAGAATGTAAAAAAAGTTATCAACGAAAAAACACGGAGTTTCAAGTAGTTAAATTCAACCAAAAATATGAATTTTCAACAAACAAGAATAATTTTCAAAAAAAAAAAAAAATTCAATCGAATACACGAATTACCAAACAACCAAAGAGGTGAATCTTGATAACATTTTTTTTCAACAAACAAGTTTATAGTTTAACTTTCAACCAGTGAAATTTCAAACCCAAGAAAGATTAATTTTCAACAAAATTGTTGAATTCCGAAACTAAAAATACAAAATATTCACAGAATATTCGAATTTTTTAAAAAGAGATATTTTTCAACAAGGAAGTTTTGTTCCTACAAAACAGTTGAATTTCTACCCAAATAACTGAATTCTCAACCTAACTCGATGAATGTTCAACCAAGAATAAATATGTAGTTTAATGAAAATGGTTCTTCTTCAAGGAAATAGTTGAACCATCAACTTTTCAAGGATACATTTTCAACCGAAAATTGAAAATAGCTATATTTTCAAATAAAAGACTCAATTTTTTTCAAAGTAACAAACGAATCATCAACAAAATAGTCGAATTTTCAAGCAAGACATCAATGTTCTGAAAAATAAACAAATTTCCAACAAAATTGATGAATTTCGAAATCAGGAATATTCAACCAGAAATATTAATTTTAATAAAATCGGATAATTTTCAAACAAATAGTCAAATCTTTAACTTATTGAGGGTATCTACATATCTGATCGTAAATCTTGACAGAACTTTTTTCGGAACAAAGTAGTTCAATTTTCAAATAGTCGAATTATTAAGTCTAGAGAGATTATTTTTAACCAAATAGTTAAATTTTTAACAAAAAATATCAATGTTCTGAAGACGCCAAATTTTTAAGCAAACTGTTAAATCTGAAAACCGAAAAGATGGATTATTCACAAAACAGTCGAATTTTCAACATAAAAATATAATTATTCAAAAAATGGTTAGTTTTTACCATGCAGCGGAATTTTGAACCGAATTCATTTGGTTAAAAATCCGATTAAACTATAGTTTAATTTTTAACTTATTAAGGATATATTTTGGACCACTAATGGAATAGTAAAATCTCAAATAAAACTATCAATTTTAAAGTAAATATAAAAAAATCTGTATCAAAACAGTCGAATTTTCGAACAAGAAGGCGGAATTAAAAAAATTTTTTTGGAACAAAGTAGTTGAATTTTCAACAAAAAAGATTAATGTTCTGAAAAAAGACAAACTTTTAATTAGAATCATAAAAGTTTAGAAAATGATAAAAAGTTTTATCAGGTATCTATTGTATCATATCAAGTATCACATGGCACTGGAAGTGATTGAATAGATTTTTCAAAACCAAAAATGAAATTCTGGTAAAAAACAATATCACGATCTTTTTCAACAATTGAAATAGAAGAACTTTGAATAGTGAACTTTTCAAGTTTGATCATTCTTAAAACGTTGAAAATTGTATGATTTATGATTGGAAGTTTCAAAAATTAATTAAGTCAAACTTGAATCTCAAATTTCAGAAATTATTTTTATATACTTTTGCAATCTAACTTGTTTAGATAAAGGTGAAGTGATTCTTTTTTAGTCGGAGATGCAGGCTTTCCTATTATTGGAATTTGATAAGATATGAGATTGGCAGGTGAAGACTGTAGATTAATAAAAAAAAAAAAGAGAGAAAAAAAGAATCATGTGGATGTATTACAAGAAAATACTGGTTTTTTAATTGCCGGTCGGAATGAGAAATCGATTACGCGATCCTGAAATTGAGAATTTGTCGGTTTGTTGGAGCAATTCTCGCGAAAGGTAGTTTTCGTATTCCCAGGCCTGGTTCACTTTTTATTGCTCCCAAGGGCCAGGATCCCAGCGCCACTTTTTGCCGTATCTTGAATCCACATACTACGCGCTATTTACTTTTCGCGCTGATACACGATAATGTAAAATCGAGCGACTGTTTGGATTTCATGTTTAAAATGTCTTCATTTACACTTCAAACCATAGCCTGATACATTTCCATTCGTTAAATTTTTAGACCTCAATTAATAACTGTTTAAGCGAAAAAAAAAAATGGTAATCATAATTTTTTATAGATTAACTTGGTATAACGACTAGCATTATCCATCATGCGCTACGCGCGCATTTCTTTTTTTATGGGACAAAATCCTTTTTTATGCAAAAGAATATTCGATTACGATCCTCTCAGGGCCCATCCATTAGCTATGTTACTCATTTTAATTGATTTTAATTGACGATTGATGATATTTGTCAGAAGCCAGTAGATCCCCAATATGGATACATTTTTTAGTAAAAAGTCGAATTCCCAAACAATGAAGATGAAGACATCGATCAAAAAATTACATTTTTAAAGAAACGAGATGGTATATTCAATCATGAATTTTGTCCGAATTAATCGTTATTTTGAATATTCAAAATTCTACATTTATAACCCTCCGACGTTAATTTGGAAACAATATCTTCCAATAATTATTATATTATTATTTTTAACTAAAGAGTTAAATTAAAAAAAAAAAAAGACTGTTCTGAAAAACGACAAATTTTCAAGAAAATTTATTATTTTCAATTAAAGACAGGGTTTTTTCAAGCCAAATAGACGAGTTTTTTTTTTTAATATAGCTATAAATTTTTAGAACAAATAGTTTAGTTTCAACTAAGACGTTTATTTTTTATTCGGGGAAGGTAAATTTTGAATAAAGAAGGATTAATTTTCAACAAATCAGTTGATTTTCCGTCCTAAAAAGACGAAATAAACAAGATGGTTGAATTTTTAACAAATAAATCAAATTTTCAACAAAATGGATACATTTTTAAGAAAAAGTCCAATTTAGAAACTACATGGAAGAAGACATCAATCAAAAAATGAAATTTTCAATGAAACAAGAATGATATTCAGAATTCTCTATAATCGAGGTAACGATTAATTTCGGAGAATAAATTTTTGAAGAACGAGAAAAAAATCTGCCTCAGCCGTTCTTCGAAATTGTTTTTGTCCGAATCAATCGTTATTTTGATTGTTCAAAATTCTACATTAATAACTATTAGACGTTAATTTGGGAAAAATATCTTCCAATAAATATTATATCATTTTTTTTAACCAGAGAGATAAATTTTCAACCAAAAAAATAAGTGTTCTAAAAAACGACAAATTTTCAAGAAAATTTATTATATTCAGCCAAAAACAGGGGCATTTTCAATCCAAATAGACGAGTTTTTTTTTATTTTTCTATGAATTTTTAGAACAAATAGTTTAATTTCAACTAAGACGTTTTTTCTTAATCGAAAAAGGTAGATTTTTAATAAAGAAGGATGAATTTCAACAAAAAGTCGATTTTTTGACCGAAAGAGATGAATTTAACAAAATGGTTAAATGTTCAAGAAAAAACTTTGACCATCGCAAAAATGGAAAATTCAATGGAATATTTGCATTTTCAAAATGTTATAAACAAAGATACATTTTTGATAAAAAAAAAAAAAAGAAAAAAAGAATAATATTGAACCAAAAACAGCGGCACGTTCAACCCAATAGTTGAATTTTACATCCAAAAATACGATTTTTTTTTAAGGAGATAGTAAACTATTCGTAAACTAAAAAGTTGAATTTCCAACAAAAAAGTTTATTTTCATTCAATGAAGATGAATTTTTGATATAAAAGCATGAGTTTGGAATAAAACAGTTGACTGTTCAACCAAAACAAGACGGTCGAATTAGGAACAAAAAAGTCCAACTTTCAAACTAATAAATATAATTTTTATGAAATAAATGCATCTTTTACGAAATTATGCAATTCTCAAACTACAAGGATGCATTTTCGATCATATACTCTAGTTTCCAAGAAAATGAAAAAGAATAATATTAAACCAATAACAGCGGCACTTTAAACCCAATAGTTGAAACATAAATCCGAAAAGATGATTTTTTTCAGAAGGAAGTTAAATTTTTTTTAAAAAGTTTATTTTCAATCAATAAAGATACATTTTTAATATGAAAGGATGAATTTTGAATAAGAAAGTTGATTGTTCGACCAAGAGAGATGCTGAAAGTTACAAGACGGTTGAACTATAAGCAAAAAAAAAATTCATCTTATAACAAAATAAATAACATTTTTATAAAATAGTTGCATTTTTTATTAATTGGCCAAGTTTCACACTACAAAGATGCATTTTTGATCATATACTCAAGTTTTCAAGGAAAAAAAAAAATTAATAATCAACCAAAAACAGCGGCATTTTCTCAAGGCAGTGTTTGGATTTTCGATCAGTAGAATTTTCAACGAGACCAAGACCAATTTTAAGGATCGTCAACTTATTCGACGGATATTTGACAAAATTCATATACAATTATAGATAAAGAAATTGTTTTCGAACAAAAAAAATTAATATTCGAATCTTCAATCAAGGAAGATGATTTTTTACCCAAGCACATTGATGTTATATACATAGATAAAAATTTTCAACAAAATTGTAGATTATGAATTGCACATTTTCAAATAAACAGTTCAATTCTACAACAAATGGTAGAATTTTCCACCAAAAAAGTTGAATGCTTAACCGACATGTAGGTACATTTTCACAAAAAAATTTCATTTTGAACCAAGTAGTCTTATTTCCTAATAAACTGTTGAAATTTTCAGCGAAAAAGATGAATTTCCTAGGAAAAAGTTGTTTTTTCAAAAAAAAAAAAAAGTTCAAGAAGAAAGTTGAGTTGCAGCTGAACTGTGAAATTTTCAACTAAAAAGATGAATCTATCAAACAAATCAAAATTAATTTTTCTTAAAAGATGTTGGTATTCGAACCGAGTAGTTTATTTCAACTAAAAAAGATGAATTCTCAATGGAATTGAGTTCTCAATACTGCGAACAAGTTCACTGTCATTTTTTCCGTTCGAAATCGGAGAATTTCAAATGTTTAAAACTTCGAAAATTGTAGGTATTGTGTTGTAGGCCCTTTTAGAATCCGGAGCCTCAATTACAAATATTGTTAAAATCTGAAGCATTCTCAAATCAAGATCTTGAAACTCAGTGATTAAAAATGAATAACTTGGAATTCAACGATTACTGAGGGTGTTTCAAAGTTTCAATTATTGCGATACTCATTATGTATTTCCATCATATTCAAATGAATCATAGAAGATGAGAAATTGTAAATAATTGATAAATAAAAGTATACTTTTAAGGGTTTTCAATCGTTATAACCAACGTTCTATATGAAATAACCCAAGTTTCAAAAATATAGCCTATAAATCCGCATTAATAGGTACACATTATGTGTTATTTCATTTTGAGATATGTACTGAACATAAATTATATTTCCCAAACTTATCATTTTTCAAAGGTAATAAAAAATAATCTTGAATCGAGAAACCTATCTTCAAACATATTTTTACTTTTTATACGACCGTAAAAATAAAACTAAAATGCGCAATAATGGAGGTGGGTTCACCTCGCAGTACCACTTCGTCCAAAAAGTATCTACCTTATGCCAAAATTAAGGGCTCATTTAGTACCCAAAAACGAAATTTAGGGCTCTGAGATTTGGAAAAAAATGCATGGCACTGCCAGCTTGACGTCAGGCTAGCTGTCAGACATTTTTTTTTTTTTGGTGGAATGGTACAAAAACAACTTTTTTATAACAAATTTTTGGTATAAAGTATTTTAGTTCACTATATTGTAATATCATGTTAAATTAAGACATCTTGAGAAACGCATTTTTCAAGTCCTAAATTGATAGAACAAGATTTACAAAAACTCATTTTTGGAATAAAGTATCTTAGAACAAACTTTGGGTATATAGTGTCTTAGTCCAGAATATTTCAATATCACGATATAATTATTGTAAATACTGAATGGTACAACCCCCTTTTTAAATAAAAAAGAATAAAGGCATTTTATAAGATTTTTAGTCAGAAAGGAAGGATAAGTTTTCTCAGAGGCTTCAAATCCAAATATGAACTACTTTCTAGTCTCTTATATTTACAATAAGTGGCAACTTTAAAATACTTTCGAATGAACTCTTATTAGTTCAAGATAAAAAAATTCAGCTAGACACCTAAGACTTGGAGCAAACGTCGTAACTCCTCTTTTGCGCCCTAGGGCACACGTTTTCTGAAAATATAATTTGAAAAATCCCATAAAACTCCTGAAATCAAGATTTCTAACCAATTTTGCCCTTTTTTCTGTGTTTTGATTAATTTTTGAAGAATAGCAAACGAAAATTCAGGGTGCTGATAGAAAGTGAGACGCTTTGAAAGAGATTATTTTTTATGATACCAATTTTGAATTTTCTGAACTATTTATTTCCTGGTTATATTATATACAGGTTTTAAGATGATTCAAATTTTTTGTTATACAAATCCCATTCGAAACGCCTCAAATGCTGTATGTTCATAGTTAAAATATTTATTTTTAACAAAATAGATGAATTTTCAACAGAAAAATTTCAATTTCCAGCAAAGCTGTTTCATTTGGAGTCGATAGAGATGAAATTTCAAACCAAAAAAGACAAATTTTTAACAACCGAGTCCAATTCTTAATGAAAAAAGAGGTTTTATTCAAGAAAGAAAAAAAATGGCAGTAAACCAAAAAGACGAATTTTTAACCAAATTGTTAAATTCCCAAACGAAGAGACCGATTTTCTTTCAAAATGTTGAAATTTGAGTAAGAAACGACAAAAAAAAAGTTGAATTTTTCACAGAGTATTCAGATTTTCAACCAAATAGATATATCGACGAATTTTTTTTTTGTGAACAAAACTCTTCAATTTTTGATAAAAAAATGAAGTCCTAAATATAATTCAAAGGTGATAGTTAAATTTCCAACCAAATAAATCAGTTTGTGATAAAAAAAAAAGGATGAATTCTCTAACCCAAAAATACGAATTTCAAACAAAAGAGTATATATTTCAACGAAGAAAGATTTTTTAGCCTATGAAAAGAAAAATCAAACGAATCGTTGGACTTTTCAGACAAAAAGATTCCGGTTTCAAATGAAAATGGTCGGATTCAACCAAAAAAGACGAATTTTCTATCAAACAGTTGCATTTTCTAGTTGTAATTACAAATTTTTAACGAAATACTTCAATTTTCTACAAAATAGTTGAATTCCCAACACGAAATTATAAATTTTTAAGAAGAATTTACCTCTTCTTTAGTACAATTCCTCACTAAAAAGGGAAAATTTTCAACTGAATGAATAAATTCTCAAGGGATAAAAATAAATCATTATTAAAAGTTAAATTTTTTGACAATAAACATGAATTTCCAAACCAAAAGAGTAGTTTTCAACAATGAGGTTGAATTTTCATCAAAAAACCAAAAAAAAAAGAAAATTTTTTAACCAAAAAGATCAATTTGAATCAAGAAGATTCATTTTAACCTAGTTGTCACATCATCAATAGCAAAGACCAATTATAAATACAAAACATGACTTATTCAACAGAATGATTAAATTTGTGACAAATAGATAGTTTCCAACAAAACCGTTTACTTTTCAACCAAGAATGATTTTCTAGTAACAATTTTTTTTTTGTGGAAAATTTCCAAACTGTTTTCAACCAAAACAGATCAATTTAAAATTTAAAAAAAATGAGACTAATGCTTCATACCGCAGACAACCTACCCTATAAGAATTTCCATGCAAGGTAAAGAACTTCAGAAAACATAAAACAACTCATAAATAAATAAATGAATAAATGAAGTTCCGATTATTAAAGTTAATTTTTATCAATTTAGGGCCCTAGAATAATTGAATAATTTTGAAAGGAGGTAAAACTGAGAGCAGTAAATAAAGGGCTGATTTCTAAGGGATGAAGTAAACAGGATTAGTGTTTGCTCTGAAATAAATTTGTAGACGAGAACAAACCGTAGGTTGGATGAATTTTTTTTTTCATTTATTTTTCTTTTAATAAACCCATAGGGTTGGTTAAACATTATCAATCGAAAAACGTCTCCCGATTCAACCTCAACTCACTTATCTCAAGATAATATACTTATGTCTGTTCGACTCCATTTTATTGCTTTGCAAAGATTAAATAAAATTAAATATTTATCATGCAAGTTTCCTTTTTCCATAAAGATAAAGTGATGGTGTTTGAAGTTACTTTAAGAATAGAAAGCAAAGAAGAATACGGCGTAGAAATCATCACCCACGTGTGTAAGTACGAACAGGAAGATACAAAAACACACGCCTACAATGGAATAATCATTGTACGAGACTGTCCAAAACAATGTGTTTAGAGAGAGAGAGAGAGGAATTATTAAAGGAAAAAAATTATAATATGTGTAAAGATTATTTTAATATTGATTCACACTACTTAGAAGTGAATTTAAATAAATTATATGCCTTCAAGTAAAATCTTTTCAATAATTTCTTAGAGCAATATTTCGAACCCACGTGACTTTGCAGAAATGAATCTGCGAGATGAAAGAATACGTTTGTAACAATAAATTTGCATATTCTTTTGCTTCACTTTTGAGATGCGGAGCAATTTTTAATTGAGACTTTTGTTATGGAAATTTGGAGAACTGGGATAGTGAAGGTGATTCAAATATATAATTACACGTAACAAATTTGGAAGGATTCAGATTTTCAATTTTTGATTTCAAATTTTGAATATCTAAAGACAAGGACAAACGTTGGAATATTTTCAAACTTTAAAGGACTTGAAAATAATGAGTCAATATTCTCTTTACGAATATTTATAAATAATTATATGTTCCACAAAATGATTAACTTTATTGTGCTAATCGAAAAATTAAATGAAGCGTTACTTCGAAATGTTGAATGATTCGATTGTTATTCTTTTTCGAAATATTAGTTTTGGAAATTAAATTTTTTCATTATTAATATTTTTCGAATTCTGAATATCATTCAGATATGAAGACTTCAAACTTCTGGCAATTTTCCAGTAAGTCAGTAGGGTGCCTACTCGAAGGATCATTAGTCATTCCCGGTCGTTTTCCGGTTTTCTCACGGTTGAATTTTAATTTTTGCTAGTCAGTTTGGAAGGGCTCAAAAGATTTTCATGTCTTTAAACTATCTTTGAAGATTTTGAGAAAGATTTCCTCTCCTAAGTCAGAATTAAACTCAATTTAAAGCTTTGCTATTATAATTCAGAAATCTGGAAACTATACTATTTTTTTCTAAAATTTAGAAATATATACCAGAACTAGAATTGTATTTAAATATTTTCCGTTTCATGGCAAAAATTACCGGTTCCAAGGCATAACTGTAATTCTTTACGAAATTCCCTGTTCCAACGTCAAAATCATCATTTTTTTACAGGAATTTTTTCAATATTTCATGTATTTCCCATCCTAAATAGAAATTATAAATCTTTTCCAAAATTTGTTATACTTAGTCCCATTTCAATTCATATCCAATATTCCCTCTTTTCAATAAACATAGTGACTCCCTTTTTCGAAAATTTGGAAGAAGAAAGTTACAAATTGTGACAAATTCCGACTTGGGACAGGAATTTTTTTTATTTTCTTCTTTTAAATCAGAATTAAAATTCTTTTCTGAAATTCCCGTTCAATGTCAAAAATTCCCTCTTCAAAGGCAAATTAAGAGTCTTCAGGAGAATTTTTCTGTTCTAAATTTAAACTGAAATTAAAACAATGATTTTTTTTCAATTTCTAGTTCTATTTGAGGAAAACCATTTTTTTAGAAAATTACCTGTCACAAAGACCGAGACAAAGACAAAATAGTGATTATTTGCAGAAATTGTCTGTCCCAAAGTCAATATTATAATTCAAAATGGAATTCCATGTTCAAAACTCAAAATTATATTTCTTCAAACTGAAATTCCATGTTGGAAATGGTAATTAGGATTCTTCTAGAAAATAATCTTTTCCAAGTCAGGACAATCGTAATATTCTGCGTGAATAAAATTTATTTTAATTTTTTATTCATTCTCTGTTTAGAATGAAAATAATTTCCAAAATTATTGCTTTATTTTAAAAACTCTGTTCCAAGTAAAATAATATTTCTTTGCAAAATTTTGCTGCTCCAAGGTACAAATACATTTATTTATAAAAAAACCTTGTTCCAAGTCGGGATTTTACTGGTTTGTGACATTTTTCATTATATAATTCCTCTCTTATAAAATCTTGAAGAGCGATGTTCCATATTGCGACAAATTTTAATTTGGAAGAAACAAGAATTTTCAAGTTTAAATAAATTCTCATTTCGAACAGGGAATTTTCAAAATATAAGGAGTTCCGACATGAAGCAGGGATTTTGCAATACCCTTTCTCTAAAACAGAACAAAAATTATTTCACGAAATTCCGGTTCCACTCTAAATTATAATTATTTACAGAAAATCCCTGCCCAAAAGTAAAAATCATCATTCTTTATGGGAATTCGCAGTCCTAACTCAGAATTATAATCCTTTCAGAAACTTTCCTGTCCCAAAGTTAAAATTATTGTTCTATATCAAATCACCTGTTGAAAACTTAAAATTGTACTTCTTTACTGAAACTATTTGTCACGGAGTAAATATTATAATTCTTCACGGAAATTCATTGTCCTAAACTCGAAATTATGTTGTTTTTTTTCAAGAAATTTATGATTTAAAAATTCCTTGTCCCAAGCCAACATATTTTTTTCTAATTCCTAACGTGATTAATTACTATTATATTAATTATCATTAGTTGTTCGTTTCGAATCTTTTAGAAAATGTCTCGTCTAAAATTCGAAATTTGGTATTTGAACTGAAACTAGATCAATTATTATGAAATAAAGGAAGGTACTTTTATTTAGGTATCAGTTAATTCGAGAAAATATCAGTATATTTTTAATCCTTTGCGCTGTGTTGTTAAAAAGATTATATTATTCATTCCCTGTCCCAACTGAGAATTATAAATTTTTTACAAAATGTCCTGTCTCAAAGTACAAATTTTATATCTCTATAAAATTGAATCAATTATAAAATAAAGGAAACTACATTTAATTTAGGTATCAGTTCATCCGAGAAAAAATCAGTATTTTTGTAATCCTTTACGCCATGTCTTTAAAAAGATTGTATAATTTATTCCAACTGATAATTATAAATTTTTCACAATTTTACATCTCTACCGAAATTAGATCAAGTATAAAACGAAGATCACTTTCACATTTCATTTAAGAACATTTGAGAAAAAAATCCCGGTCACTGAATCAAATTCCCTGTCATTTTCCAGTAAACAAAAATCCCGATTCCCCTGTCAGGTTGACACCCCGTAACTAAAAACTTCCCGAGTTTATTCAATCAAACCAGCCCACCAGATTTAGTGTCAGTGTACAATAAATTTGAAATAGAGCAAAAAATCATGATTCTTCTTCTAATTTGAAGCTAAAACACGCTCAACAATTCCTTCCATTTCATTGATTGAAACTTCTGGCGTACGAGTATAAGCAAAAAATGAAGCTCGAAATGAAGGAGACGACAGGTATAAAAGATTTAAAAAACTGAAGACAAAGACTTCCAAATTGTATCAGTTGAATTTTGGAGTACTTGAAGTAGTTAAAACAGATTGAAAACAAGTTGAAGGCGCCCGTCTAGACACCTGCCAAGACGCTGGGGACAACTCGGCGCCGCAGTTTGTTCTTCCGCTCGAAAAAGAAACAAGCCGATCCGGCACGCGCAAAAACTACCGAGCGCCCCCCGGCCGCCCCCCCCCCCCCCGCCCACCCCCCACCATCCCCCCCCCACCACGCCCACGGCAGCCCCCACGGCCCACCCC
>WSXT02087906.1:13880-26089 GCA_011762715.2 Neuroterus valhalla
CCTATTTTATCTTCTTCGCTGTTCAACAAGACTCGTTCTAGACGTGATTTTGCCTCAATAGCATCAGTCAACAGTCAGCTCATTCTCATCGATTGCAAGCTTTGGGTCAAATAATTTGTGAGTGTCAAGGTAAGGCGAGCCGAATCATTTTGGAAGGAGTACCATCTGAAACTAGAGCATTGGATTTGACCTCATTGTCACATACTTCTGGACAGAGCCTTACAATTCCGTCTTTGCAACTGGCATCCCTATTTCATCTTCTCCGCTCTTCGAGAAGACTCTTTTTAGGCGTGATTTTGCCTCAATAACATCAGTATCATTTTTTTGTCTACCAAATTTTACTACTGGACGCCGTATTTACTTGCAGCTTTTCTCAGAGAAAGTCCTGAATTGAAGTCCTGAATTCCTCAAGGCATTATCTCAAAAGGTCCTCAGATGTATAATGCACCCCGTTTTTCCTTCATTGAGACTTTTCCTGAAATTTGGAAATCTTGGAATTGTTTTTCCTTTATTTGGTCGTGTAGATTCCCCATTTTCTATCTTGTGAGAACCCCTTCAACTTTCCGAAACATGTGGAAGAAAAAATTACTAATGTATTAGCACTTGATCAGCTAAGCAGCGCCAGTCCTAAGCTAGACGAGACTTTATAGACTAGAAAGTCTGAATTAAGTTGAACCTGGACAAGACCTGGCACTAGACTGTTTGGAATCTTCTACGCGCGATATTATGAGAAGCGGAATAGTTAACGGAATGGAATAGAAACAGCTTCAAGGTCTAGTTTCCTTGATTGCATTCTGGAAAACTACTTATCTTATGGAAACTAGATTGTGAAATCCAAGGTCTGAAAGTTAAATTCGAGGATAGCAGGAACACGAGTGGTACTTGCAGAATCGCTTACGCGTAGCTCTCTATAACATGATTCCTATGGTGCACGCGTTAATCAGAAGCTGCCTTGCTTGTCAGATAAAAGACAACAAGGACACTTGATTCTACCAATAACTAGATCTTTTCTAAAAATGTATAGCCAGAACAAGTTTCTGAGCATATCTTCGACTCATGTTCCCTGTAGTGAACGATATTTCACTATGGAAGCGCATCAATATTCCTCAATTTTATTTGATACGCTCTCTTGATTTCCCGAAGTAGAGTTTGACTTTATTGGAGTCAAGAGAAGAGGATGCAGAACCTACAACAAAAACTAGAGAAGCACGAGGAACATAAAAAAAATTGGAGGAGTTAGGAATTAGCTCGATAGAAGTGCGAAGCGCAATCCAGGAGTTTGAAGGAAGAAAATAGGATATGAGGATGAGAAACAGGGAAGGTGGAGGAAACGGATGAGAAAGAAGAAGGGAAAATATAGTGATAGAAGGTATGAAATTAGAAGGAGTGGATTTGAAAGAAGGGCAAGCAGACATTCTAAATAGGATGAAAACGAAGGAACAGGTAGAAAAAGTAAGAAGCATAGGAAGGGACGAGGGAAAGGGGACGAAATAGCGCTGGAAAAATTAAAAAATAGGGAAGACAAGAGAGAGAAAATGTCGAAAAAAGTATTTTATGTATGGAAATAAAATGAGAATAAAGGGTGGTTTGATAGATGAAGGAAGAAGTATGCAATACAAGTTGAGGGAAATGGCGGAGAAGGAAAGAGAGAAGAAACACAGTACATGGGTCGAGAATGAGAGAATGTAGGGAAAATGCATATAGTGGATTGGAAACGAAGGGGGATGAGACTAAGCAGAGTATAAGAAGTCGAAAGAAGATGGGAAAAAGGGATGGAAGAGAAAAAATGAGAAAGGAGAAGAAAACTAAAGGTTACGCACAATGAGATAAGGAAATGATG
This sequence comes from Neuroterus valhalla, assembly GCA_011762715.2. NCBI lineage: Eukaryota > Metazoa > Arthropoda > Insecta > Hymenoptera > Cynipidae > Neuroterus > Neuroterus valhalla. The sequence goes on from WSXT02087906.1 coordinate 15,721, forward strand.
CTTGATGTGCTGCTGGAATGTAATTGGATTGGGAAAAAGATAGGGAGCTTATGAAAAAGCTTCGTCAATAAGAAGTCATATCAACTATGGACACACGATTAGAGACGTTCTTAATAGGAAGAAAGTGAAGGAACCGGTAGAAAAAGTAGGAAGCATAGGAAAAGGCGAGGGAAAAGAAGACAAAAATGGTGCTGGTAAACTTGAGCACTAGAAAAGACAAGAGGGAGAGAATGTCGAAAAAAGTATGTTATATGGAAAGAAACAGATAATAAAGGATAGTTCGACATATGAAGAAAGGAGTACGCTATAAAAGTTGAGATAAATAGCGGAGAAGGAAGAAGAGAAGGAACACAGTACATGGGTTGAGAAAGAGAGATTGCAGAAAGAAGGAACATGGTGGATTTGAGACGAAGAAAGATGAGGCTTAGCAGTACATGAGAAGTCGAGAGAATATGGGAAAAAGGGGCGGGAGAGAATAATATGAGAAAGAAGAAGGAAAGCAGACGTTACGCAGAATGAGATAAGGAAAGAATGGTTGATCAGATGCTGGAATGTAATTGGATTGGAAAAAAAGATAGGTGCTTATGGAAAAGCTTGGTCAATTAGATGTCATATCGTCGATGGGGACATGATTGGATGAGAGGAGATATGAAGGAGTGAATGGAAGGTTTGTCGAAAGGATACAGGTGAGAGTTACAAGAAGTAGAGAAGAAATTCGAGAAGTTTGGAGAAATAGGACGAATTATGATGAGGATGAAGAATTATTCGATAGCGAAAGAGGAAGATAAAAATAGTTCGGAAAGAACAGAAAGAAGGAATAATGGCAGAAGTGATAATGACATGAGAGGAGAGGAAAGAGATAGTAGGGATATATGTATAGAGATATGGAGAGGGAAATAGAGGAGTTAGGAGAGGGCATGGGAAGAAAAGTAGGAGGTGTTAATTTCATCATAGGAGGAGATTTCAATGCAAGAACAGGATAAAGAGGAAGGGAAAATAAAAAGAGAGAAGGTATGGAACAAGGGAAACCCCTAAAGACAAAGAAGTGAATGGAGAAGGAAAGAAATTATTGAGTAGATTGGAAGAGATAGGATAGTTCATTTTTAACGAGAATATTGAGGGTTATGAGTTAAAAGAGTATATCCATACATGAAGAACGAGAGAAAAAGTTAGAGACGATGCTATTGTTCAAGATCAGGTTAGGGAGGGAATTCGAAGGCTCGATTACGTTGACTCGGACCATCTTTCACTAATATGAAAGTGAAGAATGGAAGAATATCTGAACGGAAAACAGACAAAAATATGGTAGGGAAAGAGTAGGAAAATGTGATCGGTCAGCAGAAGTAACAGAAGAATTAAAAGAAAAGGAAGAGATCGTGAGCATGTGAGATTTTTATGTAAATGAAGAAATGGCAATTGTGATGGGGAAGATAGTAAAATTTTCAAAGTACACTGTTGAGAGATGAGTCAGCTAGAAGATAGTAGGGGAGGAGCTGCTTTAATGAGGAACATAAAAGGAGAAAAAGGAGAAAACTCAAAATATTGAGTAAATGGATGAAAGGGAATGGTAGTTAGGAAAAATACAGGATAAAAATCAGGATTACAATTCATGATGTGATGGAAAAAACAGAAGAAGAATAGAATGTTGGAAGCAGAGGCAGAAAGGGCAAACACAGAGGAAGAAGTATGGAATATAGTAAATAGAGAGGGGATAAAAAAGGAGAGAATTATTCAATAGGTTTAAATTTTACAAAGGAAAGAATACTTCATATAATTTTTGAAAGAGTGGGAAAGAGAAGAACGAGAGAAGGAAAATAAGGAAGGTGAAGGGACGGAGAAGAGGATACTACAAGGTGAGAAATGGAGCATATAAATATGGGGGGGGGGAAGGATAAGAGGAATGGGCGAAGATGATGCGCAACAGAGTATAGAGAGAGGAAGGCTGGCCAAAAATATGGTAGGAAAGGCTAGTTATTACAATACCTAAAGAGGAAAATGTCCTTTTTGGTTAGAATATTACCCATATTCATTTTTGTAAGGAATTGATCCTTTCCCTTAGAAACTTCAAAAACTTCCTAACTGAAAAAGAAAACATTTTTGGTTGAAAATTCAAGGATAAGCAAAATTTGAATCGCAAAAAATGATATTGATGATTCGGAAGGAAGTGGAAATATAATTTTAGTCTGCTGGCTTTCTCTATTTTTGACGTTCATGTACTACTTTGTCCTCTTCTTTCAATTGCACTTCAATCAGAGAAAGAAGAGATGAGTGACAAAAAAAGAAAGAAGGAGAGAGGCAAGAGTAAGGAAGAAGAAGAATGGATGAAAGAGAGAAAGAGAGAGGAAATTCAGTCTACCTTTAAAAAACACCTTCCACCACTCACCAATATAAACTCAAGCTTAGTGTAGCATGCCGAAACTCGAACGATGCGCAATAGCGTATTTGGAAGAGGAGGAGGGGCGATGTTTTCCCTCAATATGGCACTGCTGCTACTAGATTCTCTCAGACATTATATTGGGAGAGCATTCTGCTGCAATGTTTGTTTTCTGGTGGGCGGGCCTGGGCCTCAGGCCCAACGTGTAAGGTAAGACTCGAGTTGTAAGTCACGAGCCAACAATGGTACAAATAATAACAACCTAAGATCAGGTCGAGTTCTTTAAGAGGAGCATCTTCTTGACAAGACAGTAGCGACCATATAATACTCTCTCCAAGCAATATTTACATTGAACTGTTGTTCTTTCTTTGTTGGATCATCAAATTTTGGAGCTGAGACTACATCTTGAAACCGTGCTACTAAGAAGTTGGGAAATATTGTGAGGCCACCTTCGTCGATAAATTTTTGGCACACCTAATCAATTCTCCTCCTAAGTTTTGTCGAGTTCTGACGAGAAAGGTCTGTGTTACAGAGGTCTGCAATTCAGAGGCTAGAAATTTAGAGGTCTTTGAGGAAGCGGTCAAAAAGGCAGATGTAAAAAAAAAGTTCAGAGAGCAGGAAGCTTTCAGGCCTGGGGTCAAGGGGAAATACGTCAAGGAGTCAGAGTTCGAGGAGGATCAGGTCGAGACATAAAAGGTCGATAAGATGAGTTCGAGAAGAGAGAGGTCAGGAAGCTGGAGGTCGAATCGATTAAAATCATTCAAGCTTCCTATAGTTACTCTCTAGCCGGCTTTCAAAATTTGCTGTCTCGAAAAAAAGAGAGTTCATCTTAGCTTGCACTACTATTAAATTCTTGACCTCTGGTTACTCTACCTTTGACTTCTTGACCTCTTGTTGCTTGACCTTTGACTTCCTGACCTCTGGTTACGTGACCTTTGACCTCTTGGCCTCTAGTTGCTTGACCTCTGCCTTCTTGACCTCTAGTTGATTGACCTTTGACTTCTTGACCTCGGGATACATTACCTTTGCTTCTTGACCTTTGGTTACGTGACCTTTGACTGATTGACCTTTAGTTTCTTGACCTTTGACTTCTTGACCTTTAGTTGTTTGACCTTTGACTTCTTGACCTTAAGTTGTTTGGCCTTTGACTTCTTGACCCCTGGTTACGTGACCTTTAACTTCGTGACCTTTAGTTGCTTGAACTTATACTCCTCGACTCCTTATTTTTCAGTGAGTGTATAAGAAGGAAGAGATAGAGAAGGGGTTGAATTAACAGGTTGAAGAGAAAAACATCAACAGGGAAGCTTTCAGAAGAAAGAGTTCGACGAATCAGATGTAAAGAATGTAGACGTCAAGAAGCAAAAGTTCAAAAGTAAGTCAGAGGTGAAGATAGAAGACCATTTTCTAGCAAATTTTTATCATATCTCCTAAATTCGTTCTATCAAATCGATCCGTATTCTTTCATGAACCAGCACTAATCCTTCGCAACCATTGGCTTCTTGATCTCAGATTCCTTAGTCTGTTCATTCGTGACCTCGCCTCTACTTCCTGTTTCTTCAACTCTGAATCGTCGTATTCTATCTTCTAATTTTTCCTTTTGAAACTTCTTCTTAGCGGGAGGCTTACTTCTAGAATTTTTACCTACAACGACGATAAGAATTTTCCATGAAAGTTTCAATCACATCTTTGAATAAGGAAAAGTTCAAGAAGCCATAGTTCGAGGAAAAAGTTTATTCCTTATAGAATGGCAGATTCGATGTTGACTGACGATTTTAAATTTGCCCATGCTTACCCTATTAGATTAGCCACAGCATCTTCGGAATCAAGTTGATTGAATCAGTGCAAGATCTTTCAACTTCTGCATAGTTACCTTCTTGGTTGAATGGAAATTTGCAGCCACCCAGAGAAAACGAAAAAGATCATGAAGGAGAATAAATGATTCGAAATTGAAGGAGCATAGAAAAAGAGATGGGGAAGAAAAGTGCAAAGGAGTAAGAGATGAAGAAAGAGAATTTTAAAGCTGTAGCCTCTAAGGATGCATAGAGAAGAACCGGTCAAGAAGTAAAAGTTCGAAAATGAGTAGGTCAACAAGTCACAAGTTAGAGAAAAAAAAAGATCAAGATGGAAGATGTCAAGAATGGAGTGAACTTGAAGCAAGAGTTCGATGAGCAATAGGTCAAGAAGCTAGAATCAAAAGAACGAGAGGTAGAGATTGAAGAAGTTTTGAGTTCGGAATGGATTGCGGATTCAAACTCCCGCATACGTGTCTGAAAAAACTAAAACACCTTCGAAATTGACTTCATCATGTCAATGCAAATTATTTTAGCTTCTGTTTCCCCATATCCTCCTGGCTGATGAAAGATTTGCAACCTCTCAGAAAGAACGAAGAAGAAAAGCTCATGGAAGAAGAGGTAGACGAGGAAGAGGTCAAGAAGTCGGAGGTAGATGAGTCAGAGGTCATGAAGCAATAGAAGTCTGTCGTCTTATAAGAGAAGATCAAGAAGTCGTAATCCAGGAGCTTGAGGTCAGGTAGTCAGAGTTCAAAAACAAAAAGGCTGTAGAGCCATAATCCATATAAAGAGAGATGAAGAAGCTAGAGGATAAGATGGCGAAGAATTTCTCGAAAAAATTATAGAGTTGGAAACTAACTAAAAATTTTTAATTACCTTCTATTTGCTTCAAATTGACGACAGAAACTTGGGAGTGAAATCGAATCTGCAGACTCTTGTAATGAACAGAGTAGAACATGTCAAAAAGTAAGAGGCCATGAAAAAAAGTTCCTATAAACCATGAGTAGCTAAGTACCTGCTCTAGTTCCAAAGTTATTTTATTGAGCGAACTGGCAGATAAGCAGTTCAACTTGCATCGGCCAATGACCATCACCATGACCATGACCATGACCAAAAAAATATTCACTGATCCTGTTCTTTTGCCTCTTGAAGAGCTTGATACCACTGATACCTATTGTCCCGGGTCGAGTTCCTTGAGCATAAACTCGTGCTACTTTGTGCGTGCATCTTTATTTAGCGTATTCCGTATTGCATTCCCATAAAACCTATACGAATGTTTGCCACAGGACAGACCCAAGTCTCTGCTATCGTTGCACGACGAGGCCCACCCACCATGCACGATCTCCAAGCTCGCTCTTCTTCGCTACCGGTATTGAATCGGTGCATTGTTTTTAGAATATAACCATGAGAAGGATATGATTTGCATCTTCTCCTCCAACCAAATTCTACTCTCTTCCGAATATGTCTCTCATCTCTATTTTCCTATTTGTCCTTTGCATTTCTGACGCCTTGCCTTTTTTTCGCTTCTCTCAATTATATATTCCTTTTTATTATCTTAACGCTTATTAACCCTCTTCTCCTTCTCCTTCTTTTCTTGTACTCTTTACCTCCATTCCTTAGAGTTCTCGCAACCATTTCATTTCAACCAGCCTCTTGGCAATGAAATGATTCTTGCCCTACGCAAACTTCAAGGTCCTTCCTTGAACTAAACCAGCAAAGAAAGAACTTCACTCAAAGACGTAATGATAATAACGACATTACAGTATTACCACAGGCAACATGACAGTAATTATAAATGAAGAAGATAACGATACGTACAAAAAACTTAAAGAAAACCCTACAAAAACATAAGTTAGCAGAACATTTTACTAATCCTATATTCTTAAGGCTCTACGGATTCCTAAAAATCGACAAAAACAACATTCTACTTAGACCGATCCTTAGGGCAATGAACTCACCAACCTAAAAGCTAGCACGCTTCCTTGAAGAAATGAATTCTTTTACTGGAAACACTATCGCTCACGTCCAAAATTATGTCGACTTCATCAAAAGCGTACAACCAGTTTACATTTATTCCAAAGATATCTTAGTAGATTTCTACGGAGCATCTTTCTTTACAAAAGTACCAATCCCTTATAAGATCGATATCATCCAATTTTTCGCAAACTTTCCCTCCGATCTCATACTTTTGATAGAACACTGCCACAATAGTAGTTACTTCTCTTTTGATAGCCAATTCTACTAAAGGAGCAAGAATGGTATCTTTTATTCACCTGCAAGAGCTATCGTCTTTACGGAACATCTGAAAACTATTATCTTCAACCAACCCATTGAACCGGAATTCTGTTGCCATTACAGTTACAGTTACATAGTGCTGGAAAATCCAAATACATAACGAATACAAAAACAAACAAATAATAGAGCAATCAGGGAATACACTGGGGAAAACAAGTCAATCTACATCTGAGGTACGACATAATGAATAGGAAGAATTCTCAACAATCACAACATCACAAACATTCACGTACTACCAGTGAAAAAGGAAAACTTTTCTACAACCCTAAAGATGGAAATGCAGCTCTTAGTGAAACAGGACATAGTGCATTTTTCGAGAAAGCAGCCAGCTTCGCAAAAACGAAAAATATTTTTCCGAGAAGACATAGAGGAGCAATTAAAATCCTCAACACTCTAATGAAATTATTTCTTATTCATCTGCTGTTGCTTATTCCCGTCAGAGTCGAATTTGGATTTGATTTGAAGCTGCGGTTTCGCGATGTTTTGCGTCCTTCACAGGTTCCCTCTAGTTTTGAGTTTTCCCCGTATCAACTGACAGGAGTGGGGAGGCCGGCGTTCGCGCGCCAGATGAAATTCTCTCCAAATTTCTAATCAGATTGTAAACATTCATAATGATCCAAAAACATTACCACCAGGATGGAAAGAATTTTTCCAGTCAAGGAAATTTGACTATTACAAATTGTTTTATCGATTATCTACAAAAAGCTAACTGAAAACAATAACTACACAAACAAAAATGAGAGAATAGGCCACACAGAAGAAAAAAAATGTTCCCTTTCTGAATAAATGTACAAAGACACTCAATTTCAAGACTATAAAAGAACTGGAAACGGTGTGCGATGACCGGTTACAGCAGGATTCAATGTTTTATTCAGATCCGTTCACTAGTTGCTGACGCTGCAGAAGCTGCTGGACGAAAGACGCCGAATTTTAAGCGTCGTTGTTTTCTCCAGCAACCGAATGAGTCTTGATTGCCTGGAACAAAAAAAGTTGATTGACGTTACCATGGATATAGAAAGAACTAAATACTGGCCAGAAAGGAAATTATTGATAACTTTTAGGGATACTGTGTCTAAAGAAAATAGTTTCATCTGAGTATGGTCTTTTCAGATATTCATTAATGTTGTCCAATATTTATTCCAAAGTAGGTAAGTTTGAGAAGCATCACGAATGTAAGACAACAAAAATCCCAATGACGTTCCTAATATTCCCAAAAAATTTGGACCTACGACCAGAAGGATGAAGGTTTCAAGTAGGTCCCAATTGCTTCTTTCAGTCTACTCAAATCTTGATAGTTGAAAATTATTTAGTTTGAGTAAGGAATTTTTAGGATAGAACTGGATTCTTGAGGACGGTTCAACCTTTGCAATAGAGAAAAATAGAAACAGAGAAACAGGCTAAATCAATTCTTGTGATAGAGTGACGAAACTAAATAAACCTAGGTCTCGGAAAACTGTGCAGCTTCCGTATTTGCTTGTTACTCGCCAACAAAATGCAACATTACGATATAAATATTGTGTTGCTTATTTTTCTAAATCGAGATCAATCTCGAAGTTGCATACTGCTCATGCAAAGAGCACACTCCTTCCACAATAATGCTCCAACACATCTGATCAATCTTCTCAGCAATCACCTCGGGTGAAGAGCTCCGGACGCAAAATCATGTATAACGATTCACATATCAACATTTAAACCGTACATCAACTGTTCTGCAAAATCTTCATTTCCTTCTACCCTCAAAAATTTGACTTCCATGGCTTACGACCCTATGCAACTAGATGAACAATATAGATAGTGCTTTTCTTAAATAATCAGCAGTTTTGATAGGACCAATCCAAACTGATCAGTATCACAATGTCAGTTTTACGAACCCTCGACAAAAGCCTCGGGAGTCTCAGGGCGAATGCTTGATACTTGTTGGACGGAAGGGAAAAAACACGAGAGAAGAGATAATCCGGCTATTAGAGATGTCCCCTGGACCCTAGAGATTCCTGGGGTTGACCCAGTCGATAGATCGGGTCTTGCAACGGTTATGTCATTTAAGAAGGTCCAGTCAATTTGTCCTACAGACCAACACCTTCTTCCACTTCTTATCGCTTATCCTAAAGACCAAAGCACCTCTCGGCCAGAGAGTCAGGGGATTAGCCTTTTTCGGATCTTTAGGATCTAAAAAAGTAGTCCTTTCTGGGAAATCAATTGACAACATTTTTCTTCTATTAGGAAGAAAAAATCTTACTCTAGTGGATTGTTTTTCAAACAAACTTCAGAACTCAAACGAGGAGCTTTTCTTTCTCTCATTTTTTCCTAAAAGATTGATTATTTCTTCTTTTGTTATGTATTCTTCCTCGTCTTTTTCCGTTACTCCTCTTCTTCCCTCCTAACTCTTTTATCACCCCCCTCCCCCCTCCCATCAGATCCATAACATTTTTTGTCCATTCTATAATCTCAATAGCCAGGCTTGCTTTTTTCCTCCAATTAATCAATCCCTCTATATGTTCTTTTAAACTTTCATCCTTTTTTACCCTCATCCTTAATAAAATTTTAACCCTCTAATGCCAGTGTTATTGGAAAGTGATCAGCATCTGTTCATTCTCTTTCAGCTTCTTTCCTTATCCATTCAGTGTCTTGTCTTTGGGTCTTCTTCTTCTTCCTCCTATACATCCTCTTCCTCCTCTATTTCCTATTCTTACATTGAAATCTCTCTCTCCCATATTTCATCTTTCGTCTTCATCTCTTCTACCAATGATCCTTCTATTTTTTCCTTCATCACATTCCTATCCTTCTCTCCTGAATATTCCTTGCTTATTTTCATCATCATTCTTCTGATCGCTCTCGCTGTCCTATTCCTCTTCTTCAAATTTTGAACCTCCCAACTATAACTTCTTGGTAACCTTTCCCTTACAGTTCTTCATCCCAACTCATCTATCCACGTTTACATCATTACTACAACTCCCTAATGTTCCAAACTTCTCATAAATTCTCCATCTTTTCCCTCTTATCCTGCTACATTCCAGGAGGATGTTCTCCAACCACCACCATTTCCTTTTCTCTTTTGTTTTTATTTTCTACAACTTCTTATTTTCTTCTCTTCCTTTTCTTTTTCTTCTACTACTCCGACACCGGGATTTCTACTGACTCTTATGTCTGTTTTTATCCCAATCTCACCGTATATTTTTACATTCTCATTCTGAATTAGAAGGTATTGGTTTTCTGTGAAAATTGACTTTCGCGGATTCGATGAAATCTCCACGTTTCGAGACCCCCTGAGTCAGAAAAAATGGTTTTTACGAAGGTGTCTGCCTGCTTGTCTGTCTGTATGTCTGTCTGTCTGTCTGTCGGTAGTCTGTAGTCTGTAACCTGTGTACTCGATAACTTTCGAAAGAATGTTCGGATTGGATTGCCCTTTGGCACACATTTTGAGAGACCAAAAAGACAGGATGAGTTCGTTAACCAGCTATTTTGAATGAAAAACCAAAGGGTAGGAGCATTCCGAGCATTTTTTTGGAATTTCTTTTCCAAGACTCAAAAATTGTATGTACGGTTTCTTATAGTAGGAGAAAAATGAAACAATTTATCTTTATGACTTTTTTTGATCAAATCAAAATTTTCTGAGTTATGGCATTTTCAAAATCCGAAAATACAAAAAAAAATGAGAATTTTTAGCCAAATAACGCAAGATTGAAAAGAGAGTCAGATAGCAAAAATTTGTCTTCTTAGGAGCCCTACAATATCGTGAAAACGGCTTTTTGAATATTGTCCAAAAACCGAACATTCCAATTTTGCTCGCACAAAAAATAATGGAAAATAAACTGTGAACTCGATAACTTTCGAAAAAATGATCATATTGGATTGTGCTTTGACACAATCTTTTAAGGCCGCGAAAGAAAGGACGAGTTCGTTAACCAGCCAT
>WSXT02087918.1:0-11807 GCA_011762715.2 Neuroterus valhalla
ATAAAAATTCGATTACAATGATAAAACGTAATCGAATTAGCTTACCCCGAAAGGGATTTGGCTTAATGGTATAATAAAATATTAATAAACAAATGCATAAATTCGTCATTCTTAAATAGATCCGTCTCGTTTCTTCAACAGTATAATTACAATGAATATCTTACTCATAGCTTTTTTGTGCGATTCTTTGACTGCAGACAATACGTGTTATTTGTTTGAAGAAAATTTATTAACAAATGCATTATATTGTCATTTTTGAATGAAAGGAATTCGTTTTTTTCAATCAATTTCAGACATGTTAAAAATACCTTCTGACAGACTTGGTTCTAAAATAGAATGATTTCTATTATTTTAAACGAATTAAATAAATAAATCCATTGTTTTGCCACTTTTACAATATAAAGACTTGGTTTTCTCATATAAATATATTCTCAATGCCTTGCTAGTAGATCTATATAGGTATTTTTTATTAATATTACACAAAAAATAATTATTTTTAAAAAACGTAATAAACAAATGCTCACTTTGGCCATGTTTCAGAAGATAAATTCAGTTTGTTTAACACAATCAATTAAATGTGTATAACCAATGGGCCTTTACTGTGTTATCTTACTGTTAGACAACAATTCATGATTTTGAAATAAATCTAATAAACAAATTACTCTAAGGCCGTTTTTCAATGGAAACACCGTATTGTTTGTTATGAAATGGACTACAATTTTTTAAGCAAGGTCTATCTGTTATGATACTGTATTATCCGGCAGGACATGTTTATTATTATTATTATTATTATTATTATTATTATTATCATTATTATTGTTATACCATCAAGCCAAATCCCTTTCGGGGTGAGCTTAACTCGTTTACACTTTATTATTGTAAACGAATTATTATTGGTTAAGTTGCGCACTGAGGAGGGAACCAGTTTATTTTTTCGATTATTTATGAAAATCAGTCGAAATGATCAAAAATGTATTAAAAACTCTCAGTTCGTTCGTGTTGTTCCAAATAAAATTGCGTTGATTAAAAAAATGGTGTTATCATTGAGAAAATGAAAACAGCCCCAGAGGAGTGGTCAGTTGGTTGTGGGGGCGGAGTCATGAGCTTTGGACCCACTCCGTCTGGTTACGGGTTCGATTACCGTCTCGCACTTTGGAGAGGTTACGTAAAGGAGAGGTTAGTAAATATAGAGGAGAGGTTATGTAGAAACTCTCAAAACCGCAAAAGGGAGAGAGTATAAATAAATTCTTGAAACCGATCCTAGAATAATTTGTTCATTAAATTTGTTTGAAAATTATGAATTTTATTGTTTTAAACAGCAAAATATGACAGTAAAGGCCCATTAGTTATACACATTCAATTGATTTATCTACTAAAGCATGGTCATCTTGTGCATTTGTTCATTACTTTTTTAACAAAAATTACTTATTGCTTACTACAATTTAAAAATAACCATAGGGAGCTACTAGCAAGCCATTAAAAGTTTATCATCTAAAATAGCTAGAATCTATATGTTGAAAAATGAGAAAAGAATGTATTTTTTTATTGAATTTGATCAATTAAATATAAATCATTTTTTTCATAACGAAGTATCATATTTAAGAGGTATTTCTAACATTCCTGAAGTTGATTAAAAAAAAAACGAAGTCCTTCTACTGAAAAATTACAATATTATGCATTTGTTAATTAACTATGTTTAGGCAAATAACACTTAGTGTCTGCAGTTGAAGTATCGTACAAAAAAGCTATAAGTTAGATATTTATTGTCGTTTCTGTTAAAGAGACGAAACAAGTTTATTCAAAAATATCGAATTATTGCATGTGTTTGTATAAATTGTTTAGATAATTAACAAACGGTATTTTTTCTATAAGTCATGAGGAAATTTTTTTTCTTCAGATTTCCACTCAAAAAGCAGCTATATATCAATTTTACCGAAAATGTATTTTTTGTAGAATAATTTGTTTATCAAAATTGCAAACAATTTTGCAAATATCTGATACTGTTAGACACCATTCAAGACAAGTTTCCCTTCCAATTTCGAGTACCTTCGCATGAATTGAATGAATTTCCAAGGAATGACATCTTCGAAATTTTTAAAAACATTTTTGTGTTTACATTGTTCAATAAGAAAAAATTATTTTAAAAAATTGATAATAATAATGAAATAATAAAATTATCATTATTGTGATTATTATTATTATTACTCAACAACATTTTTTGAGTTTTCATTGTTAAATAAAAAAAAAATTCATGACCGATAAAATAATGTTTATAGTACCTCCACTGAAAAAAAGAGATTCTTGAGAGTCTCGAGTGGAGACGAGAGTCTAATTTTTCATTTCTCTCAGGATCAAGGGTTGATTGAAATCTCGTATAGTCGTATCAATAAACAATTTTAAATCAAAAATTAATTTAAAAACAGCCTTCTCGTTCTGGCTATCTTTTATATTCAATGCAACACAACTGATGTAATCGCGGAAGTCACAAAAAAGGATATTACGACACAGGTGACAAAATGGCTTTTGTCCAGATGTAATCTTTCCTTTTTTTACTCGTCCTCTCTTACGTGAAACGCATCGACGATTGCATCCTTTTTCCACTTCCGGCGCGAGCGAAAGGAGGAAAAGAGGTTCGGCGGCGAGAGAAAAGCTCCAAGTTTAATCGGGTTGGTGTAAAATTTGATGGAATTCATCGCGATGACTTGTGCATTTCCGAGAATCGAGAGATCCGAGTTCGTCACGCGTTCACCTGCAATCGAATACGATCCAGACGCCGTAACGAAAAAAATCAATCACTTGGACCTTCCGTCCAAGGATAGGGGAGAAAAGAGAAAAAGGAAGAGAAGAGAGAACGAGAGAGGAGCGAGTCGTTGCCCCGCCAACACCGCACCGGATCGCGAATCGAACGCAAACAACGTAAAATCGATCATGCGGAAACCACCGGCCATGCTTGGTCAACGATCGAGAAAGTGTCCAACGAAAAACGAAATTGCTTGGATGTCGACCTCGATCAAACATTTTTGCCATCGACCAACAATTACTTCAGATATTGCATCCATAATATTGATCGGTAGGTGATGAAAGATCTTCAAATTCGATTGAATACGTATTTTCTTGTTCCCGATAATGTTGAGTAGTTTTGGAGATATCGAGGTCTGAGGTTTGATTCCTCAGCTCGGAGTTTTTTCTATATTCTTGAAGTGATAACTTTTTATGGCACGGTGTGAACTCACAAATGAGAGGAAGTTCGGAGTAACGAGTAACACATAACGTTGGTGAATTTCAGGGGAAGTGCGATCTTCCTCTTCTCTAACTCTCTTTCGCTTCTTCCATTTCTCTTCCTCTCCTTCGCTCGTTCGCTCTCTTTATCTCCATCCTTCGCTTCCTAGTGAGAGAGGTTTGCAGCGGTGCATAGCGGTGAGCATTCATATTGGAAAGTACTATTAAATTCATCCATGATCAACTGCTTCTTCCTTTCTTTCTTTCTCCTTCCTTTCTTTCTTATTTCTTCCTTCCTATTTTCATCCTCCTTTTCTTCCTGTCTTCCTTGCTTTCTTTCTTCCTTTCTCCTTTTCTTCAGCCTTGTTTTTCTTCCTATCTTCCTCTCTTCTTTTATCTGTCCCTTTCTTTCTTCTTCGTTTGTTTCTGTCTTTCTTTCTTTCTTTCTCTCTTTCTTTCTTTCTTCCTTCCATTCTTCGTCCCCTCCTTTCTTATTTCCTTCCTTTCTACCTGCCTTCCTTTCTTTGATCTTTTCTTTCTTCTTTTCTTCCTTCCATTCTTTCTCCCTTCGTTCCTCTCTTTCTTCCTCTCTTTCTATCCTTATTTCTTTCTTCCATCCTTTAATTCTTCCTCCCTGTTATATCTTCCTCCCATTCTTTCTTTCTTCCTTCCTTTCTTTCTTCTTTTCTTTCTTCCTTTTTTTCCTCCTTTCTTTCTTCCTACTTTCCTTCCTCCCTTCCTTCCTTTGATCGTTCCTTTCTTCCTCTCTTCTTTTATCTCTCCTTTTCTCTCTTCATTTCTTCTTTTCTTTCCCTAATTCTTCTTTTGTTCCTCCTTCTTCTTCTGTCTTCTTCCCTTTTTTCTTTCTTTCTTCATTTTCATCCTTTCTTTCGTCCTTTCTTCCTTCCTGTCTATCATTCTTTATTCCTTTCTTCCTTCCTTTTCATTTTTTCTTTCTTCTTTTCTTTCCTCCTTCCTTTCTCCCTACCTTCCTTCCTTTGACCCTTTCTTTCTTCCTCTCTTCTCTTATCTCTCCCTTTCTCTCTTCCTTTCTTATTTTCTTCCTCCATTTCTTTCTGTCTTCTTCCCTTTTTCTGTCTTTCTTTCTTCCTTTTCATCCTTTCTTTCCTCCTTTCTTCGTTCCTGTCTATCTTCCTGCCCTCCTTCCTTTGATCCTTTCTTTCTTCCTTCCTTTCTCCCTTCTTAGCTTCCTTCCTGCCACCCTTTCTTAATTCCCCCTCCCGTTCTCCATTTCTTCCTGTTTTCCTTGCTTCCTTTCATCCTTCCCTGCCTTTCTTCCTTTTGTCCTCCTTTTATTTCTTTCTTTCTTCCTTTCTTTCTTTCTTCCCTTCTTCCTTCTTCCCTTCCACTCTTTCTCCCTTTCTTCCTTCCTTTCTATACTCCTTTTTTTCTCTCTCTATTCTTCCTTACTTCCTTTCCTTCTTTCTTTTTTGCTTCTTTCCTTGCTTCATCCGTCTCTTCCTTCTTTTCCTTCCTTCCTCCTTTTTTCTTTTTTTCCTTCCCTTCTTTCTTCTTCCCTCACAATCTTCCTCTCTCCCTCTTTCTTCTTTTCTTTCTTCCTTCCCTTTTCCCTTTTTTCTTCTATTCTTTCTTTCTCTCTTTCTTCGTTCCTTCATTTCTTCTTTTATCTCTTCCTTTCTTCCTACCTTCTTTTCATCCTTTTTTTCTTTCTTCCATTTTTCCTTTCTTTCCTTCTTTCTTTCTTCCTCCCTTCCTTTCGTCCTCACTTTCTTTCTTCTTTCCATTCTTCTGTCCTTTCTTTAGTTCTTTCTTCCTTCCTTTTTTTCTCCCTTTTTGGCTCTATTTCATACAAAGTATTATTGCCCGGTCGGCCGTGGTTCAAATTTTTGAATTTTGAATTGAAATAATGCGAGTTATTATGCTGTTTGGAAAATGGTGTTCCTTGTACCGAAAATCAGAAGAATAAAACTGTCGATAGAGTGCACAATAGATGAATTAAAAAATCGTTGAGAAGTCAATTTTGAGCGATTAATGCTGATATTAAATTGCTTCCACTTACAGAAGTAGAAAGCAATTTTCCACGGAGAAGAGAGTCCTGTGAAAAAAGGTTGTAATCAATGAGGGACCGGAAGCTGTAGGAGCCCTCCTTTTTATCCCCGGAATTGGATTGCCTTTACAGCTTGGAACCTGCCGTTCATGCGAAGATCCTCCTGCAGAGTGTAGGGCTCACTGGTCAGGGTAAGTACGTACTTACTTTGTATTGGAACAGGATCTTCTTTAATTTTGCACTTTTCATAAAAAATGATAAGCTGATCCTATGCTTTAGCCCTCTTTGCCCAAAAAATTGCAATAATAATAAGAGATAATCAAGTTCTATATAGTTTTACATCGAGATAATTTAAGGAATTTGAAGCACGTTTGAAACAGAATGCAAATATTTGTATTATTTTTGTCTATTTGGAATAGTTTTTTTAATTGCCGATCTCCTAGGTTCAATTTCCGCCAAGAATGCTTTTTTCTGCTTTTTCCCCCTTTAATTTTATAAAGCCTCTCTTTTATTCTTTTTCGATCTAGCAAACGTGTCATGGAGAAGGGGGTTAGAGGGAATCGGGGGGAAGGGGAGGGGGCGTAAGCACGGAGAAGTAAGGAGAGGGGAAAATGAGCTATAATAATGGAGGAAGAGACGAAAAGTGAGGGGAAATAAGAATCAAAGGAGAAATAAGGGGACATATAGTCAGGGGAATGAGGAATTGTAAGGAGGTGATGGGAACTTGGGAAGTGGAAAAATGAGCAGAAGTGGAGGCGAATGCAGGAAAGGGCGGAGAAATAAGGGAAAGTAATGGACGAGGGAAGTGACGGTAACTGCATATAGGTGAGTAAGAGGAAGTAAGAAAATGAGGGTGAGGCAGTGAGGGGATGTTAGAAGAGGCGGAACAGGGGGAAAACAGTGAGCACAAGAGATGACAAGAATGAAAGAAATAAGGTGATAGGACAGAGGGGAAGACATAGACAATCAGAGGAAATAAGGGTGCGGGAAGAATAAGTGATGGGAGGGACGGAGCTAAAGAGTGAGGGGAAGCAATAGATGGGAGAAAAAAGGGGAACAATGGTTATGGAATGAGAGTAAGTAAAGAAATCAGGGCGTGGGAAAGTGAGAGTAGATAAGGGGGGGGGGGGGGGGGAGAAGAAGTTAGAAGAAAGGAGGGAAACTAAGGATAGGAGAAATGAAATGACGGGAGAGAGGGGGAGAAACGGCAAGTGAGAGGAAACGATAGTGTGGAGAGGGGATGCGATGAGATATAAAAATAGAGGAAATGTGAGAAGAATGAAGCGTGTTGAGGTGGTGATGGGAAGTTAGGGAGTGGAAATATAAGTTGAAGTGAGGGGCAGTGAGCAGAAATGAGGAAATCGGCTTAGAAGCAAGGGAAAATAATGGGCGAGGAAGTGAAGGAAACTTTAGATAGGGAAGTAAGAAGGAGTGGGGAAAATAAGGTTCGATAAGGTGAGAGGAAGTAGGGTACGGGAAAGAATTGGAGTGATGGGAGAAAAAAATAGAATGGAGGAAATGAAGCATTGGAAGAGGGAGGCAGAAGAGGCAAGTAAGGGCAAGTGAAGGTGTAGACAGGGAAACGGGAGGGGGAATCAGAGAGGATGTGGACAGGATTATGAGGAGTTGTAAAGAGTTGACAAGACGTTTTGGAGTTAGTTAAAAAGTGAGAGTAGATAAGAGAGAGGAAAATGAGAAGAATTTAGGAGAGCGGAAGGAAAATAAGGAGAGCAGAGATAAAGCGAAGAGAGGTAGGGGAAGAAACGACAAGTGAGAGGAAATGACGGAGTGGAGAGAGTAAGCGATGAGATATGAAATTAGATTAAATATGAGAAGAACGAAGGGTATCAAGGAGGTGATGAAAAGTAGGAGAGTCAAAAAATGAGTGGAAGAAGTGAAGGGCAGTTAGTGGAAATGAGGAAAGAGACCCAGAAGCAGGGAAAAGTGATGGACGAGGAAAATTAGGGAAACTTTAGATAGGGAAAAAGGAGGAGTGAGGAAAATAAAGTATGATAAGGTGAGAGGAAGTAGGCGGGGCGGGGGATTTAACTGATGCAAGAAGAAAATCAGAATAAAGGAAACGAAGCTTCGGGAGAGAGGATAAGACGCGGCAAGTCAGGGAAAATGAGGATGTAGCGAGGGAGAACGATGGGAAGGGAACAGAGGGGGGATGTGGGGAGGATCATGAGGGGTTTTAATGAGGTGATAACACGTTTGGGAGTTAGGGGATAGAAAAGTAACTGGGAGTAAGAGAAAATGATTAGAATAGAGTGAAAATGAGGTGAAGGGCGGAAAAGTAGGGGAAAGTAAGAAGAAGTAAGGGGAAGTTATGTATAGAGGATGTGATGGGAACTGCGGCTAGAGAAGTAAAGGGAATGACGGAAACGGGTTGTCAAGAAGTGGAAGAAAGCAAGGGGAACGGGAATAAGAAACATGGAAGTAGGAGAAGAAGGTAATAAGAATATGGGAGGTCGGTGGGAAATTGGGGGGAAGAGAAGGTAAGGGCGTATAAAGATGTGAGAAGCAGGAAAATGGGAGGGCAAATGAGGAGAAATCCAAAGAGGGTAATGACGTGTGGTAATAAGGTGATGCAAAGTTGGGAATTAGGGAGTGAAAGAAAAGTGAAAAAAGTGAAAATAAGGGATAATGAGAGGAAATGAAGAAGAGGCAGAGAAGTGGAGGGAAAATAATGGATAGGGAATGTCAGGAGAACTAGAAATAGGGAAGTAAGGGGAATGGATATAAATAAGGTGTGATAAAGTGATGGGCAGTAAGGATAAGGGGAGTGAGAACAATTGAAGTAAAGGAATAAGGAAATAAGGATAGGGGAAATGAAACATTGGGAGAGAGAAGAAGAGACAGCAAGTAAGGAGGAATGAGGTTGGGAAGAAAGGAAGCGATGGAAGAGAAACGAAAGGAAATGTAGGAAGGGTAATGAGAGGTGGTGAGGAGTTTCTGAGAAGTTGTTAAGTTTAGGATTAGAAAAATAAGTAGAAATGAGGAAAAATGAGTGGAAATGAAGGGAGGAGCGGATAATTCAGGGGCAGTAAGGAGGATAGTGAGAAAAAACCCGAATAGCAAAAGTGAAGTAAGGACCTCCGTTATGACTTAAGTATCAGAAAGTAAGCAAAATAAGGGAAAGGAGAATGAGATAAACTATTTCAGGGGTGGGGAGGGGGATATGAGGCATTTGAAGAGAGGAAAAGAAGCGGCAAGTAAGGGGGAATGGGGAAGTGGGAGCTGGGAGGGGGAGTGATGGGATGGTTAATTGGTGAAAATGTGGAGAAGAGAAAAAGAGGTGGTAAGGAGGTGGTGAGATGACAAAATGAGTGATTTTCCCACACCACAAGTGAGGAAAAATTAGGGTGTGGGAGAGCAAGCGAAGGGAAGGGATATAAGGAAAAGTGTTGAGAGGGAAACAGGGTTGGTAAGGAGGTGATGAGAAGTGGAGAAATAAGCAGAAACAAGGGGAAATGAGTAAATATGGAGGAAGGGGTGGTAAAGTGAGGGGATGTAATCGTATTGAAGTCATAGAGTATGTAAAGAGGTTTAAGGGAAATGAGGGTATAGGGGAGGAAGCAGTGAGGAGTGAGGGAGTGAAAAAATAAGCGGATGTGGAAGGGAAATAATGAGGAGAGTGGGGAAGGAAAATGAAGGGAAGTGGGAGGTATTTTTTATTTTTTATACCAATCCTACATAGGATTAAGGGTAAGGTGAGGGAGTATGAGAAGTGATAGGCGGAGTAAGGAGGAGACGTGTGGAAAGGGATAAGGAGTTGAAGTGTAAGGAGGGATGAGAGAGTGGAAGTAAAACCTAAAAGTTTTGAATACTATATTAAATAGGTTGCACAACCCTTCTTTGCAGGTGCATGTCACTCAATTCTTTTAATTCTTCCTCTTCCTATTTCCTCATAGCTGATGCTATTCCCACTTAAATTTTAATTTTTCGATAGTGTCTACAACATTTAATGAAATTGAAACCTATCATTAAGGTCAATCATCTTTTTTATACTCTCGCTGTCGTGGGACTCTGACGACAAAAAACCTTTATTAATTCTTGAATTGTCCTCACGAAGCTTCCGCAATTAGGCGCTCTGCGAAGCATTACGGTTCAACCCCCCTCCTCCCTCGTCCTGCCACACTATTTCTTCGTCTCATTTCCAGTGCGCTCTCATCAACCTACACAAGCATGGTGTTTCTCCCTAATCGAGAAATAATTGCACGCATTTTCGAAACGTCGCGGGAAGACGAGGGACCAACGACGAAGTTACTCAAGTGTGTGTGGGTCAATGATAATAAAAAAAGGAGAAGGAAAAAAATTATTTGAGCTTGGAAAGGCGCAGCGGGAACAATGGAGGCGGTTAAAGACAAAGGATCGGGAGCGTTCACTTCCACTTCGCAAACTGATGCCGTTCTCTTTGGTGCTAACTCGGTTAGTCGTTCATTAGCAAAATTAGAAACGTATTTTCAAATATCGGGGTCAAACAAATTTTCTTGAGATTATCACGTCTTTTGAAAATTAGAGATCTTTTTTTTTAATGAACAAAATTTGTAAATGTTTTTAGTTTTTTTGATTTTCTTCGCTTTGAACTTGAAATTTATAATATGAATAAAAGTAACCAATATTATTTTATTTCATTTTTATTTGAAATAAATATGCAGTTATCAGCGTTTTCAATTAAATTAAAACCAATATAATTAATATGCCTTTCGGAACTGTGCTATTTATGGAATTGCATGCGGGAAAATAATTTTCCCAATAATAATTCAAGTGTATAGTAAAGGAATTATTTAAAATGAGGGTATATTATGAAATTTTAAATAAATAAATTGATATTTATTGAACATTTTTCAATTCAAAACTGAGACTTTTAGTTTGAAATTTTTTTGATTTTGTTCGTTTCGAATATTATTATATTATTATTAATATTATTATATTTCATTTTTGTTTGGAATAAATATGCAGTTATTAACGATTTCAATTAAACCCCATCCAATTAATTACCCTTTCGAAACTGTTCTATTATTTTAAATAAGTTAAATTATTATTTATTGAAAATTTTTCAATTCAAAACTGTTTAACTGCTTAGGTTTTCAGTTTGTAATTTTTCGATTTTTTTCGTTCCAAAATTAAAATTTATAATATGAATAAAAGTAACCAATATTCTTTTATTTTTATTTGAAATAAATATGCAGTTATTAACGATTTCAATTAAAACCCATCCAGTTATTAACCCTTCCGAAACTGTTCTATTTATAGAATTGTATTTGGAAAAGAAATAATAATTAATAGTAATTAGAGAATTACATATTAAAAATAAGTGTAAATTATAAAAATTTATATAAATTAAATCATTATTTATTCAACATTTTTCAATTCAAAACTGTTTGACTGCTGAGACTTTTAGTTTGAAATTTTTTGATTTTGTTTTGTTCCGAACTTAAAGTTTAAATTAGCAAATATAAGTAACCAATATTATTTTATTTCATTTTTATTGGAAATAATTGTGCAGTTATTAACGATTTCAATTAAGACCCATACAAATAATATGCCTTTATAAACTGTTCTATTTATGGAATTGCGTTTAGGAAAAAAATGTTTACAATAATCATTTAAGTGTATAGTAAATTGATTATTGCAAATAATGTGAAATTATTAAATTTTTGATAGATGAAATTAATATTTATTGAACATTTACAATTCAAAACTGTTTAATTGCTTGGGCTTTCAGTTTGAAATTTTTCAATTTCGTTCGTATCGAACTTGAAATTTATATTATAAATAAAAGTAATCAATATTATTTTATTCCATTTTTATTTGAAATAAATATGCAGTCATCAACAATTTCAATTTGAACCCATACAAATAATATGCTTTTAAAACTGTTCTATGCATGGAATTGCATATGGAAAAATAATGTTTACAATATTCTTGGTTTTTTGATTTTTGCAAATATTTAACAATTCTATATAGTTATTCAAAGAATTTTTTAGGGTTTTGGAAAATTCAAAAGAATTTCACAAAGCTATCCAGAATATCAGTTATAGTTTGTAGATTTCAAGAGATTCTAATAGATTCCTCCAGAGAACTTCGGGTCATAGATAATATTTAAATGAATTTGAAGGGATTTAAAAATTTAAAGGAACTTTCGAATGATTTCTTAGGATTTCAGATAATTGAAGAGGAAATAAGGAAGGTATCGAGGATGTCACCGATAGTTGGAAGATTTGAGAGATTTCATCCAAGAAATAAATTACTTCAAATGAAATTCCAAGAGACTATAAGGATTTCTACGGATTTAGTACAATCGACAAGTTTTTCACCGATTCTAAAGGTTATGAACAAATTTCAGGGCAATAACGGATTTCAAAGCTTTCAGGGTACTCAATGGAAAATTCGGAAGGATTTTACGCGTTTTTATGAGAGATGTATATTTTTACATTCTCATCAGAGAAGGTATTAGATTTGTGTAAAGTTTGACCCCCCCCCCCGGTTTTTGTCAAATGTCCACGTTTTGAGACCCCCTGAACCCAAAAAAACAGGTTTTTACGAAGGTGTA
>WSXT02087929.1:0-11806 GCA_011762715.2 Neuroterus valhalla
CGAAATACAAAGAAGATCCATTTTCAACACGAAATACAAACTTCCATCAAAATCAATCAGTTTTAACTAAACAAAATTTCAGTAATTCTCTTTCATTCAGAAATTTGTATTTAAAAGAAAAACTTCTATTTCTAACCACAAAGGATGAATCAATTTCTCGAAATAACAAGAAGATCCATTTCCTATCACAAAATACAAACCACAAAATTTCGAACCACAAAAGATGAATTCATTTCTCGAAATATCAGGAAGATCCATTTTCTATGACAAAAATACAAACTCCCATCAAAAAAGCTTCGGTGGAAAATTAAACGCTTGTTTAGGGAACCATGTGTCCCTCATCAAGTCTACTCTCGACTTCTATAAAATCTTTTCAATGTGAATGTATTTAGTTCGTTTATTGGAAAATTGTATTAAATTCTTTCATTTCCCGCGAAATCACATCCACGCTAAAAGCTTTTCTGGCGAAAGCCGAGTTTCGAAATAAAACAATCTTCGAAATGCGATTGTAGCGGGAACCAGTAACGGTGTGAACTTGTACCGAAACTTGAAATATGGTATCGAAATTCCCCCTTGTTACGAATCACCATAGGAAACCGTGTGTGTTAAACGAGACCGCACGTGTCGCAAATGTTTGGAGCAGCTACTCATAAATACGCTAGACGTGATTTTCATAAATCTGAACAATATGAGTGTTGTAAAATATAACGTATTATCATAAAATATGGAACCGAACGAGTTACGCTTACCCCGCAAGGGATTTGGCCTAATGGTATAATAATAATAATAATATTATAAAATATGAAGAATTCTGAAGAAGTAAGAAACAATATTCATATAAAAGTTAGCAACTCCAAACTTTTTAATCAATATTTGAGATTTTGGAAACATTACTCAATTACACAGTAGAGCTGTCCAAAAATGCATCAGAAATTTTTTTTTTCGAATTTTTATGCAAAACGTTCGGGAATTTGTACCAATCCTCAAAAAAAATAAACACATTTTTGTTTTGTTGAAAAAAAATAATATTTAGAGCTGGTGCAAGCCCCATAGAGTTTAACACGTATTTCCCGTAAGAAAAAATATGTTTCTGTAAATTTTTTTCAGAATTCTCCATATTAGGTGAATCGAGTCCGAAATTCACCATTTCTCTTTGTTTTATAGGGCCCCAAAAACCCCCATGAGTGAGAAAATGGATTTTTCGAGTTTTTGACGCTAATTATGATTTTTTCTAAAGGTTTCTTTAACGCAAATTGTTTCAAATATATGGAATACTACTTTATACTGATAAGTAGATGTTTATTTAAATTGTTTAAACAATTTATTATTGTTTTTAGCGACTTTCTCTTAGAGAAGGGTTAGAAAGTCAAGGTTTTTTCTGAATTTTTGAACTTATTTTCAACGTTTCAGTTGAAGCGAGGTAATAATCAAACAAAGTTGACAAAAATAATTGTTTAAACAGTTTGTTATTAATTATAACAATATTCTCTTAGAATAATGCTACAAAGTTGCGGTTTTCTCTGAAATTTTCAACTTTTTGGCCACTTTTCATTCAAAGTAAGTAATTAATAAATATAATTTAGCAAAAAAATGGTTTAAACAAATCGTAAATGTTTATAGCTATCTTCTTCTAGAATAATACTACATAGTACATAGTTGCGGTTTTTTCTGAAATTTGTTACTTTTTGTCCACTTTTTACTTGAAGTGAGTTGATCTTTAATTTATTTTACCAAAAATAATTGTTTGGTCAAATTATTATTGTTTATGGCTATCTTTTCTTAGATTAATGTTTAAAAATTGTGGTTTTTTCAAAACTCTTAGGCTTTTTGTCCCTCTTTCATTTATGAGGTAATACTTCATGCAAGTTAACAGGCATGCTTATTAAAACAATTTATTATTGTTTATAACTATTTTCTCTTACATAAACGCTAGAAAGTTCTGGTTTTTTCTGAAATGTTTAACTTTGCACTGAATGGAATTTGAATGAAATTAAATCAGATTGAATGAGACTGAATTGATTCGATTGTTGGTTAAATTAGATTATTTTTTATTTAAAATAAAACTTTTTTCCCAGATATCAAACATTATATTTTTAATTGAAAATTTATATTTTGAGGTTGACAATTCAACTCTTTGGTTAAAAGTTCAACTCCTTTCTTAAGAATCCAATTTTTGCGTTGAAGATCCAAAATTTTAGTGGAAAATTTGAAATTGAAACTCCACTGAATGAATTTAGCTTCTTTGTTTTAATGATTTTTTTTACATTGGGAAAAGAACAAAGATAATTTACTTGAACAATACCATTTCAGAAAAAACCACAACTATTTTTCATAAAGGGAAGAAAATATTATTAACAAAGATTATTATTATTTTTATTTCATTATTATTTTTTAAATGAATTAATTATTACTTTAATCTAATATAAAAGTGATAAAAAGTTTAAAATTTCAGGAAAAAACAGCGACTAATTAGTATTATTCTAGATTAAGATAGTTATAAACATTTTTATTTAAAAATTAATTAATTAAGAATTTTTTTACCAATTGTTTCTGCTAAATTAAATTGAATAATTACGTGCTTCAAGTGAAAAGTTGAGTTAAAAATAATTAAAAGACGCAACTTTGTAGCATTATTCTAAGAGAATATTGTTATAATTATTAACAAATTGCTTAAACAATAGTTTTTGTTAACTTTAATTATTTGTTATCTCTCTTAAACTGAAACGTTGAAAACAAGTTGAAAAATTCAGAAAAAACCTTGACTTTCTAACCCTTTTCTAAGAGAAAGTTGCTAAAAACAATAATAAATTGTGTTAATAATTTAAAGAAACATCTAATTATCAGTACAAGGTTGTATTTTATGTATTTGGATTTCGGAACGATCTGTTTTTAAAAAACCGCAAAAAAATCCCAATTAGCGCCAAAAACTCGAAAAACACATTTTTCCACTAATGGGGGTTTTTTGGGACCCTATAAAACAGACTTATGGAGGTGATACTTGGAAAGTAATATTTTGTTTGCGTTTTGTGACTAATTGTGAAGGGAAATGGTGAATTTCGAACTCGATTCGCCTAATATCGAGAATTCTGAATAAAATTTACAAAAACGTCTTTTATTCTCATGGGAAATGCGTGTTGAACTTCATGGGGCTTGCGCCACCTGTAAATATTTCATTTTTTTCAAAAAAAAATTCGCTTTTTCTTTATGGATTCGAACAAATTTCCGGGCGTTTCGCATGAAAATTCGAAAAAAAATTTTTTGAACCACCCTATTGCACATTTGATGATATATCTCATTCCTTTATATCGATCACATTAAATACTTCTATTTTCCAACTATGATCCCCAAATGTAATTGTACGAATTTATAGTCATGAAAAAATCCAAGCGAAACCCAATTTGGAGAAGCTTTCGGAATATACATATCCTAATGCCTTTTCTTTTTCCCTCTCGCATTTTCCAATTTACGCATCAATCCAGGCGCTGAAATTGTTTTCCAGGAGATGGCGACTTTTAGTAATTATTTTCGTTAACGACAATCTGGTCTCGAAAATTGCATAAAAGGACACAACCGGTTCATAATGAAACTGTCCATCTATCGGAGCTATCCATTGAGTCGCCAAACGAGAAATATAATTCAAGCATGTACTATATAGGTATGCACATTATACTGGAGGGTGGCGTACTAAACTTTTCATTATTATCATATTGCTCCGACAACTCCAGATGATGATAATTAGGTTTGGGGAATTCAATAGATATTTGAGGTTAATTGACAAATTGATTAGCATACAAAATCTTCAGGTTTGATGCATAAATTGCAATTTTATACAATTTTAGTTTCACTTTTGGATTGATTCAAATAAAGCTTCCATCAAAAGTTCTTATAATTCTGCTTTTCTCCTTTTATAAGATGATACAATGTTACGAACTGAAAAGGATGTTTATATTTCTAATATAAAAAACAAAGACATTGCAAATGAAAATCTAATTATGTCCTCAATTAGCATAGGTTTATTCGCCGGAGTTTATTCTAGTTAATTAGGCTGCTCAAATTGTATTTCAATACCAGAATGATACCTAAAATTTATTAGCAGTTGCTAGTTACTTCACTGAATCCACGTGGGATTTTAAGTACTCGAAATTCCCTCATCAATTTGTAATTTGTCGACAAACAGTTGAATAATCCTCAAATCAAGTTTATAATTCGTGCAATTTGCAATATTCAGACCTAATTGATTATTTCCCATTTCAATTGCACATACCAGAGAATAAACAGCACTGTAAATTGGCAATGAGATTCGGTTCCAGCAATAGGTTTTAGTCTTTCAAGTGTTGTAAAACATTCTCGAAGTTTTGGAAAGGAAATATAAAAAGTTAAGAAATACAAAAATAATTTAATCTTCAATGAATGGTTAGCTACCTTTTAATATTACTATTATAAAATCTAATCAAAGTATTTGGAGGTGGCGGTATAGCTGTGAGCTCTAAAGTTTTGCTTTTGGAATCCACAGCATCTTAACCTTGCAGGGTTCGAATCCCTGTTCCCATATATTTTTCTGAATCGGAATTAAAATAAGAATGATAACAAACAATCAATTTCTCACAATTCGATCCACTAGTACAGTCAATCTGTCACAAAAAAGGCTGTTTTCAGAAAAAAATACCATAAAACTTTTTTTTACAGAAATCGTTAGAAGAGCATTCCAAAAGCTGAACCTGAAAAATGCGGGATTGTTCAGGGGCGGGTTTTTGAGGAAAAGTTCTTGGATTTGATATATCTCGGAAATGGTAGGTTTTTGGAAAAATTCGTAGAAACAAAAAATTTTAAGCGCGATGTTTTCTACAACTTTTTTCATTGCTGTTCATTGTCACCGTAGATTTCTCATTGTTACCGACGAGCGCGACGTTAGTGTGTTTTTAATAAAATACGAATTGGCATAGAAGAAGCATTTTTTCTTTTTGACAAGCCAAGATTCTATAAAATAATGAACACTTACACGTACTTTCCATGATGCACGCTCAGCAACAAATATTAGAATATTTTCGTACAACTCGTTTGATATAAAATTTTAAGAACCTTCTTAAATCACGTTCAATACTGAAGTCAGCATAGTTTTGGAAATGAATTGATGATAATAAACATTAATTCATAACAACAATTTATCATGATTAGGAATTATTCGAAAGTCCTACTTATAAAAAAATTATTTTTTCAGTCTGAAGTATTGATTTATTATGTACCCACACTAACGTAGCCCTCGTCGGAAACAATGAGAAATCTACAGTGACAGGTTTGTCACGCTATAACTCGTGAACGGTAAGTCGGACAAGAAAAGTTTTCATATGAATTTTGTAGGTTTTTTTGATAAAAACAACTTTTTTTGACAGTTTTGCGATAAAATTTTTTTTTCTGCGCCAAAAAGCGAGAAAACTCTTCTTTTGGGTACTTTAGCGCCATCTGGTAATAGCACTTTTCCTTTTTGTTAACCCAATGAGGTAAGTTGTAGGAAACATTGCCCCCAACATTTTTTGTTCTTACAAATTTTCCCAAAAAACTACCATTTCCGAGAAATATAAAATCCAAAAACTTTTTGAGTTTTCCGAAAAACCCGCTTCTGGACGATCCTGCATTTTTTAGGTTGAACTTTTTAAATGCGTTTCTAGTGATTTCCGCAAAAAAATGTTTTATTGTATTTTTTTCCACAAAATTTGACAGATTGACTATACTACACTGGATGTTTGGAATTGATGCAATCAGAAATATTTATGGATGGTCAATGTCACATAAGAATTGCAAAAATGTTGTAGATATGTTTTTGAATGCAACATGTATATGATTGAGATGATTTTATAATTTTCAAATAATAACTGTTCGAATGTGAAAGGTGAGCAACTGGGCTGAAAGATTTTTGGAAAAAAGTTTTAAGTTTTATGTTTTTAAGTTTTTTTTTTTTCATTTTAAATTGTGTTTCTCATCACACAATTTAAAGCTCGAACAAATTCAAACTTTGAGTTTTTCAAAACTACGTAATCTCTTATTCCTAATGATATATATTTACAGGAGAATGTTTGAAATTAAGGAATCAAAAATATACAATCGAATTTCCTAAGGAGTCGGAAATAAAAAAAAATTTTCAATATTATTAACAAACGATTAGAAAAATGCGAAACCCTCAATACCATTTCATCAATAATTTCGAATGTTCAAATGATATTTAGAATTACTTAATTTTTTTTGTACCATTGAGCCATAATACTTTGTGGGATAAGCGTTAACTCGTAAAATTGGTTGATTTGGATACACGGAAGGGCACAGTCTCCCGCCAACATGCCATCAGCACGCGGTATTCCTGAACGGTTACCCACCCAACTACTAACCACGCCCAACGCTGCTCAACTTCAGTGATCGTACGGGAACTGTTTTTTCAAGTGTGGCATGACCGTTGGCGAATGTGGCCATCTTCATAGTTGAAACTTCATTTTTCTCTGCAAATTCAACTTTTTTCTCCTTGTTTCTCTTCCTCTTATGTAACAGAATTTGTTTTGATCTTGAATTAAAAAATGTTTGGGTGAAATATCAATCATTACACTTTCCTTCTAGAACTCATAGTTTTTATTGGAAATTCAATCACTTGGTTTCAAGTTGAACTACTTTGTAAAAAGTTAACTTTATTTTTGGATGAACAAGAACAGTTAGTTCAGAAAATTTACAAAAATCGAAAAATTTTCAGCTATCTGAGGAAATTCTCATCGTAATTGAAAGACTTTCAAGAGAGACAGCTGAGACTCATGGAAAATTTACAAATTTAAACATTTGAAAATTAGAAACGATTCTGAATAAATTAATGAATTCGAACAATTGTAGGTTATCTCAAGAATTTTCCGCCGAAATCAGATATTTAAGAAGAATTTTAATTACCTAAAGGAATTTATGCCGGAATATAGGTTGTACATCCAATCATTTTTTTATCAGTATTTTTTAATAAAATTTATTTGCCATCGATTTCAAATCGAACACTTTTTGTCAGGAATATCAACTATTACATTTTCCTTCCAGAGTTCGTGTTCTCCGTTAATTCAAATGTGAAAATAAATTATAAAATTATTCCTTATATGTACTAGACACATATAAGTGATTTCTAATAATATTAATAATGTATCTTCTTAACGAACCATGTGCCTTATCTTCTATCAATCACAAAAACAGCATCTGCTGATTAGCCGCAATAAATAATCGTAATGTAACATCACCTAACGCTTGATCGGTCTCCCAAAGTGATCAAAACCAGAAATTCACGCATTCTAATAACTCTTCTAACTAGAGTTCCTCAATGTTCCACAAATATATAAAATTTACAATAAAATTATACAAATATATATCTAATGCATAGATAGGAAATAAACCCAACCAGTGAAGCTCCCTTACCTAGGCAACATGTTGAGTCATTCCATCAGCCGCAGGTGGTTTTAATAAAGTACTTTATATCCACACAAATCACTTCTTACAGGCTATCGTACACTTGCTCGCACAGCTTCAGATTTTCCTTTATTTCAAACCCAATAAAATCTATTTTTCACTTGATGTATCCTTACAAGTTCCAGAAACACACTTTCAATTATTCCACGTCTCACTTGACGAGTCGCCAACTATTAATAAGCCAAAATTATAAAATCTCCCGCGCAATGACCAATCTCCCCACTCCCCACTTCTTGACACTCGATTTGATTCGTCCAGTTTCTCTTTTTTCCTCTGTTTCTATTCTTTCTCATTAATCGTCCACTTCCGTCAAAATTTATAACCCGCGTATTTTTAGTAACCAGTCACGATTTCACGCACGTGCAGAATCGCGAACTCCGTCAAAATCCGTCAAACTACTTCCTCTGCCGGCTTTGATGACCTCTTGACTCCAGAGGTTCTTGGTCCTGCGATCTGCAGGTGGCGCCTATTTCCAAGGCCACCCCTCAACCCCCCAATGTCATTCCCACCCCCGCACAACACGTGAGTTCAACTCCGTCCTCT
Source organism: Neuroterus valhalla (assembly GCA_011762715.2). Classification (NCBI taxonomy): domain Eukaryota; kingdom Metazoa; phylum Arthropoda; class Insecta; order Hymenoptera; family Cynipidae; genus Neuroterus; species Neuroterus valhalla. Next base: position 8,023 of record WSXT02087929.1, read on the forward strand.
CCGGACCATAAAGCCCGATAGAAAACAGCAAAACTCGATAAGAAATGATAACGAACGATAAATACAAAAAGTCACTTCCTCTTCCACGCGTCACTTATCAGTAATGCATTCAAAAGTAGGAATTGAGATGCACCGAGGGAATGAAAAATAAAAAAGACTTTCATTCGGGGATCGGATCTTGAGTGACAGGACCCGCTGCCGTTCCTAGGTGGGCCCTTAAATCTCGCGAAGACTTTTATTTTTATTTTCGCGAAAGACCTCAAAGGAGACGTAAAGAGAGTCTTAATGATGTCGGAATAAAGACGATTTTTGAATTCTGGACTCTTCAAATTTTTGTGACAAAAGATAGGATTGTTGAGGATAACTCTTTGGAAAAGGAGCTGCGTCGGCTCGCGTGGCAGTCAGTCCGCGGCGGTGGATTCAAATTCGTTCGCACGTGGCGGCGACCGTGTCGCGCTAGCGACTGCCGGCGACCCGACGCCCGGCACCGGGTCGGGCGTCTCCATCTCGCGGTTTTCCCCCCAACTCTATATTCGCGACGTGCACGAGGATGGGGTCGGGGATCGAGCACTCAGGAGTCTCTGAGGAGTCTAAGGTCTAGGAAAAAACCAGCTCCAGGGACCTCCGGTGCATATCAGTGGCGGAAATCTACGGCGGAGGTGCAGCCACCGCAGCGCTCCTGGCTAAAGAGATCTTGGGATGAGGTCTGGGGTCTTTAGGAGAGTTAAGGATGTGGGGGTGGAAGCGTAAATCAGGAGAAGGCCCAAGGGCTTTGAATTCTGGTTGGCAGGTTTCAGGTTCCAGTTCTTGAGTTTGAAATATTAAGTTCAAGTGCACTGTAGGATATAATGAGGGAGAGAAATGTACGTACTCAAAAATGAGTCTTTAGAAGTTTCTGGAACATTCTGGACCTTGTTAGAGTATTATCTGAAAATCCAGACATTCCGGTAACATTTGGAGAAAAGTTAGGAAATTTATTGAGACAGATACACAAAATATTTGTAAAACTTCCAAAGAACTAGTATAGATAGCATACAGTATCATAGAATAGTCCCGAAATGCGAAGAATATTCTGGAATATTCCATAATAAATATGAAGATTCTCTTCTTTTTTGTGAATAATGAAAATTGCTGAATATTCTAGATGGGTTTAGAAAGTTTGTTGATACATAAAGCAAAATCACGAGCACCGCACAATGGCGCAAAATGAAAAAAAACGATGTTCAAAATAATCTGTAGGTCACAATTCTTCATCGATATTCATTTTTTTTTTTTTTTGAAAAATGAACATTGAATTCTGAGGAAATCTGTCGAGGCCAATTTCCAAACTTTCGTTTGTTTTAATTTTTATAGAGCTGCAAATAGCGAAAAAAATATTGATTTTAAAAATTTTTTTCTATAATTCTCTGTGAAAATTTTTCTTAGCGGCATCAGTCCTCAGGTTTGATGCAAAAGAGTCGGCAAAAGAAAAAAACTTTGTTGATATGTCGAATTATTCTTTTACAAACAAATTTTTGGAACAAATAGCCAGTATGATGAATTATGTTTTTGTGAAGTACATTTATGCACCGAAATCGCTCGTTTAGAGCAATGAGGTGAAATGTGATCATAAAAGTGTGGTATCCGATTTAATTTGTTAAATTTATTAACAATTATTATAAACAAATGTATGATTTGAACAGTTTCTGGCAGAAACGAACCGAATTTTCTTCCGATTGTCTTCGAATCTCATTGCCTGTGACACCTCGATGTATTTTCGTCATCTGATATAATTTGTTAAATTCATCAACTATTATTATAAACAAATGCATGATTTGAACAGTTTTGGGCAGAAACGAACCGAATTTTCTTCCGAATGTCTTCGAATCTCATTGCCTGTGACTCACCTTCATGTATTTTTGTCATGTGATATAATTTGTTCAATTTCGTCAACAATTATTATAAACAAATGCATAATTTGAACAGTTTTAGGCAGAAACGAAACAAATTTTCTTCCGATTGTCTTCGAATCTCATTGCCTGTGACACACCTTGATTCATTTTTGTCATCTGATATAATTCGTAAAATTTATCAACAATTTTTATAAACAAATGCATGATTTGAACAGTTTTAGGCAGAAACAAACAGAATTTTCTTCCGATCGTCTTCGAATCCCATTGCCTGTGACACACCTTGACGTATTTTTGTCATCTGATATAATTTGTTACATTTATCGACAATTATTATAAACAAATGCATGATTTAAACAGTTTCTGCAGAAACGAACCGAATATTTTCCCGGTCGTCTTTGAATATCATTGCCTGTGAAGCTCTTTGATATTTTTCGACTCAAAATATTATTGAATATTTTTATTAACGAATCATTCGAATAAAATTTCCATTATGGAAATTTCATGATTTCAGTTCACATTTTAAGGGTGATTCACTCTGCAATGAAGAGCTCGAGATTTCCATAATGAAAACTTTGTTCGAATGATTCGTTTATAAAAATATTGAATGATATTTTGAGCCGAAATATATCAATGAGCATCATAGGCAATGATATTCAAAGACATCCGGAAGGAACTTCGGTTCATTTGTGCCTAAAACTACTTGAATCATGCATTTGTCTATAATAATTGTTGATAAATTTAACAAATTATATCAGATGACAGAAACTCATCAAGGTGTGTCATAGGCAATGAAATTCGAAAACAATCGGAAGAAAATTCGGTTAGTTTCTGCCTAAAACTGTTCAAATCATGCATTTGTTTTAATTGATTGTTGATAAATTTAACACATTATTTCGGATACCACACTTTTATGATCACATTTCACCTTATTGCTCTAAACGAGCGATTTCGGTGCAGAAATATACTTCACAAAAGCATAATTCATCATACTGGCTATTTGTTGCAAAGATTTGTTTGTAAAAAAATGATTTGACATATCAAAAAAGTTCTTTTTCTTTCGCGGACCCTTTTGCATCAAACCTGAGGACTGATGCCACTAAGAAAAATTTCAACAGAGAATTATAGAAAAAAATTTTAAAAATCAACATTTTTCTCGCTATTTACAGTTCTATAAAATTTGAACAAACGAAAATTTCAAAATTGGCCTCTACAGAATTCCTCAAAATTCAATGCTCAATTTTTTCCAAAGAAAAGATTGCAAATCAATGAAGAATTGTGAATTGCAGGTTATTTCGAACTCAATGGTTCGGAATGTCAAGTTCAAATGCAGTTATAGTAATAATGAGGGATAGAAACATACGTACTCGGAAATGAGTCTCTAGAGGTTTCTGGAACATTCTAGACCTTTCTAGAGTATTATCCGAAAGTCCAGAAGTTTTGAGAACATTTGGGAATAAGTTGGGCAATTTATAAAATAAGACAGATGCCCAAAATATTCTAGAAAATTCCGAAGAATTCTATGACATACAGAATTATAGAAAAGTCCCGAAATGTAAAGAATATATATCCCAAAGATTCCAGAATAATCTAGAAAACTCAATAGTTTGGAATACTAAGTCCAATTGCAGTGTCAGTCATAATGAGGGAGAGAAACGTAAGTACTCGAGAATGACACTTTAGAAGTTTCTAGAACATTCTGGACCTTTTTAGAGTAACAACTGAAAATCCAGACATTTTGAGAACATTTGGTATTAGGTTGGGAAATTTATCATATAGACAGATGCCCAAAATGTTTGTAAACATTCCAAAGAATTCTCAGGGCCGTAGAGAGGGAGGGGGGAATGGGGGGATTCCCCCCGGGCCCGCAGTTCTAATTCTTCACAAAATTTCAA
>WSXT02087951.1:0-11805 GCA_011762715.2 Neuroterus valhalla
TATATAACCCGTAAAGTTTGAGTAAAGATCTGAACACCCTCTCTTTGTATGATAAATTGTTGGCGGTAGCAGAAACAGATTTTTTGTTTACTTCAACAAGATCTAATAATGTTTGGAATAATGAACTGGTGAGCTTGAAACGTTTCAAAAAGATGCTCCTTGCTTCTTTCAAAAATTTTCCAAAACTTCACCCCAAACGAGTTAATAATTTCCTCAGAAACTTATTTGATATTAAAAATGAAAATTTTTGTTGCGGGCTATAACGGAAGGAGCAACAATTCGAAATGAAAAAAATGGTTGAATCTACTCTAGGGGAGTTGTGCTGTCGTTTGTACTCGGCGGTGAATCAACCTTTTATAAATAAATTACGTGACAATGGCGTTTCGAGAAAATAGAATTTTTCTTTCTCATGAACAAATGAAGTAACTACATATGTAATTTTCCCTCTATGTAATCGAGGTAAAAATCATCTGGAAGCTGCTTTTTTCCAACAAGTTTTCCAAAATAAATTTTTTATTAATGAAGAGGAAGAAGAGATGATTTGTTTTCCCCCAAGAAATACTGCCACTGCAATTTTCAATACAGAAAGCTCTTTGCAGCAAGTATGTAATGAAAGTTGTCCTAATTTGCATAAAATGAAGGAGGCAATTCATTAAAATTTCATTGTTGTAACTCATTATTCAATGCCTTAAATGTGAAACTATTTCATGTATATTCTTTAATGTTGCCGTGAATTTATTGTTTATTAAACTGGCCGCAGGACTTGCCTTATTAAGTCATCAGGGCCGAAGTTCTGCAAACTTTTTGAGAGTAAAAAGGGGCATCTTTTTGGGAAGTTTCAAACTCGTCAAGATCTTATATTATTTTCGAAGTAAACAAATAAGCGAATCGTACTGTAAGGCCTGCCATTTTTCATGCCTTCCTGAGGTATATTTTTTGGAATATAATTGTTTCTCCGTCAGACGAATAGGTTTGTCTGAAGTAAAATTTTAGGTATCTGTTTTGACACCATTTTTATAGGGCGCCTGGACTATCATTGAGATATTAATTATTGAAATATATAATTTTGATATCCAAATTATCTTATGAACTAATATTGCAGATGATAATTTTAGTTCCAAGGTTTGGTTCTATTCGAATTTTCTTCCAAATTTATAGAAAAAATTAATTCCATTTTTCCAACCACCGATGTTTATCAAAATCATTTCTTGAATCGAGAATATCTTAAACTAATTTGGGCCTTGGTAGAAGTATCCAGAACGTTAAGTTCACGTCCTATGTTGCTTCAAAAATTCATCGTAAACGCTAATATTTTCAGAAACTTTCCTTTCACCCGTGTAGAAATTGCCATAATAGTCCCTTTTAATATTGGGGCTTTATTGAGGGCTTCAACAGCTTTTCCTTATTAGGGTGGCCCTTATAAAAACCTATTGTGGTACAAAAATGGCAACATTTTCAATTAAAATTACTTCTATAATAAATAGGCCAGTCATTTTAGTAAAAAAAACGAAATTAATGCAAAACTTACGAAACTTTGAGAAAAGTTTACCTGTAGTGCTTTTAAAGACTATAAAAATTTGCCCCCTCGTACAAGATCGGGAACATTGTTTAAATCGCGATAAATTGATTATTACTGATGTAATGTCTAGAAAAAAGAAACGGCCGCAAAATGGTGAAAAACATAGATTACATAATTTTCGAACATTTCCCAACCATGCGGCCAGATTCGCAATCGGGAACTTTGTTAAATGTTGGAATCGAAAATTGTAAAATGAACAAATTTCCCAACTTTTTCTGAGGTGGCAAATGTTGTATGCTACTAGGGCATAGATTCTGCACATTTTCCACTAGGCGTTAAATGTTAATTTTTTTTCATAAACAAATTTTTTCGAAATCATGGTTGTTTTTTGTAAATTGCAGAAAATTATCAGTTCCCGGAACAGGGGAAGGGGGCAAATTATATGACTTGTATAATCAATTATTTTGAAGTAGTTTTTACGTTTGCGCCTCTTTTGCATTTTTTCTGTTCAACCAATAAACAAAAATGTGAACAAACAATTATTCAACAAAGTTTCCGATGGCGAATCTGGCCGCATAGTTCGAAAATGTTCTAAAATTATGTAATCTATGTTTTCCACCATTTTGCGGCCGTTTTTTTTCTATTCATTACATCAGTAATAATCGATTTATCGCGATTTAAACAATGTTCCCGACTGGTCTAAAATCCCATATTATGGTTCTGGACAGGATTACTTTTGGTCCTAAGTAAATTGAATGATCAAAAACGAAAGAAGAAAAAATCATAGGCCAGACAAATTTTGAAAGAGCCCGATGTAAATTGCGTGCAAATAGCCACTGATCACGTGACTCAGTTTTCATTGGCTATCCCCCCAGAATTGTGCTCCATCTTCGGCGAATGAGTGCAATCCTACTCTAACACATGTTCGCAAGCATCTAACCTAATCTTGCATCATGGCGGCTAAACGTCTCCCAGCGTAACATGCTTGCATTGTTTATTGAGTATAAAAGGCGTTTTCTTGTATTTTAACAAGGCCAGTGCTTGAATCATTTCATTTCTTAAGTCATCTCTGATGCAGGAGAAATCTACGACTTCCAGTTAATCGAATCTGTTAAAAAAAAGACGTAAAATTTGATATGTTGAATGTATACCTTTTTAATGGATTACATCCAACTGTAGCAACAGAAAACCAAAAACTAAATTCATGCCTTCTCCTCAAAACGTCAAAAGCCAGCAGCTTTTGCAATCGCAAATTTATCGTGCTATACTGAATGGATTTCGTGAATGAAAAAAACAAGAATGGTGCTTATTTGTCAAAAAGGCCTGAAAAAGGTCGACGTCAATTGGGAGTTATTAGGTAGGTTTACCAAATGGGTCGACCGAAAAACCAGGACAGTTAAACATTTTCAGGAGCAGTCTCAAGACCAAAAGGCATACGGTCAAACTCAGGGCGTCCAAAGTTGAGTTCTTGAATATAGCTAGTCTTGTTTTTTTAAATATAGTTCTTATTGTTACTGTTTCCTACAGTTTTCAACAGGTCTCTACATTGAACTAATAACAAAAACCAAATTTTTTCCAAAATAATAACTATTCATTGTCATATTCAAAAAATTCCAAAAATGTGCAGATCAAAAATCTTCTAATGTAAACTTATTTTGGAATTATGCCATATTTCAAAAATACAGTGCCCACGAATTTATGAATTCCTAGTTAGGGGCCTCATCAAATTTCCTCTGACGGTCCCCAACAATTTTGCGTAACCACACTGACATGGTCCATAATAATTTGACTGATGCGGACCTCAGCAATAATAGAGACATCCCATAAGGTCTCTAACAATACCTCACCAAGATTTCTACACAGGTAATTTTCTTATGAATTAGTGACTTATTCTAAAAATGAGCCAAATGTGGTGCCGTCCCTTTTGCTGTGCCGCCCTTCAAAAAAGTGCCACATGAAGACTCAGATTCGCACATTCTCGTGGAGCTGAATTATGCTGTGTATACTTCTACCCGTTCTATGCTCTTTTTCTCGCTCATTGACCTCGTTATATAACTTTTCTTTTATCTCCTGCTCGCGGATAAACGATCATTGAACGCCACTCTACAGCGTGAAAAGCCATTAATTCTCTAAGGCCATTTCAAGCAAATCGCTTACCACGTGACTATCTCGCATGATTTCCCTTTACATTATATCCTGCAGATTCAGAGTTCACAGTGTGAACATTTTCAAAATCCTTCCAGGGTTGTGACCTTCAAGTCTTTCTGTGAACGAATTCTGTAGCATAAATTTCTTTCTGAATATTTCATTATTTATATGTTCATGGAGAAAGTTGATGCTTGATTTTTGTAAGACACGTACAAAATGCTCAAGCTTTGAGTGCAAGAAGTGTGAAATTGTGGAGCCATGCCAAAAAAATTAACTTTTTTATAGCGCAGTGCCTGCTTTTCTGTGAAATGATTACTGTTTTAATCACATGCTTGCGCTTTCAATCCAGAATGACTTCCAGGGATTTATAAAATTTTCACCTCGCTTCATTATGAGTTAGCACTCGACAAACTGATCACTGCTGACTTTATGTTCCGAAATCTTTTTCACTCATATATCTCGTACTGTCTCCACAAGGGCAAGTGAGCGTAAGTAGGCACCGGACAATAGTTTTGTTATTATTGTTTCTCAAGTCAAACATTTCCTATACTGAGTCCATGCAATGATGTAATCGCAGAAAATTTGCAATTTATGTTTGAGAAAAAAGGATTTCTGAATTTCATCGATTTTATGCTGAACATATAAATTTGATTATTATATTTATGTGACTTTCAATATTTAACGTACATCCAGCCTTCCAGGAATTTTTCATACAATTCAAGTCGCACCGCTAAAGATTTTGCAGTATATCTGTGATTTTTCATATTTTTCGTCTATTTTGTCGGAAACCATCAGTCGTAGGATAAAAACATCTTCAACATAAGATATGTATTTTCAAAGGATCTACAATTTTTATTTGAAGCTTTTTTTTATAAATTTTCACTATTCACTGAGATAACCATGGGGAAACATGATTTTCATGGGTTTTTCATGGTTTTTACCATGAAGATCCAGTTAGCGGGCGTTTTCATTATCATATTCGTGATCGGCGCGTTGAAATGCATCGGTATGCGAAGTTTCGGATTGATCGGAGCGATAGGCGCTTTTCGGAACTTTATGCGAAACATGAACCAAATTATCATTTCCGACCTCTAAAGTTGAATTTCAAAACTTAAAAGTTTCCAGCAAAATATTTACAGTTTCGACGAAGACAGATTTCTTTGCCCAAATGGATGTATTTGCAACTAAAAACAATAATATTTGCACCAAAAATGGAATGGTCAAAATTTTTTTTGGAAAAATTTATTTTCAACTGGAAAATTTACAACCAAAATAGATGACTTCAACGAAATAGTCAAATATTTACCAAAATAATTAAACTTTTAGCAAAATAGATTGATTTTCAATCTAAAAAGATAAATTTCATACAAGCCGATTGATTTGTTTTGCTACGAAAAGATGAATTTTGCAACAAATTACAAGACTTAAAGACAGAATGGTCAGATTTTCCTCTGAAAAAAATTACTATTCAACAATAAATGGAATAGTGAAATTCTTAATCTAAAAAATTACTGTTGAGCAAATAAAGGAAAATTCCTAATCAGTTGAGCTCAATGAAAACAGACAAATTTTTGACAAAGTAGTTTAATCTTCAACTCAAAAGATGAATTTTCCCCACAAACAAGACGCATTTTGCAGAAGAAAGTTTCTACAAAAAAGACGAATTTAGGTAACAAAATACATGAATTTTCGACTAAATAGTCCAATTTTGAACCGGAGATCTGATTCTTGAAAATAAATGAATTCGAAACAAAAGGCAGTTTAAATTCAAACCAAGTATCTGAATTTCCAACCACTTAAGATAAATTCAACTTTTATCGAATAGTTAAATTCTTTGATGAAAAAATGTCAATTTCAGATCAAATTCTAGAATTTTATACCAAAAAGATGTAGATTCTAAATCATAAACTATTGAACTCGCCAAGAAAGACGAGTTTCAAACCAAAATTTTGAATTTGTAAACAAGAAAAAAAATGAAATTGGTACCAATGAATAAATGAAAATAATAAATAAAATCCCTCCATTACCAAAAATGAACATGTGAAAAAAAATCCATGGAATTTTGACAATATGATTAACTTATAGTCAAGACTAGTTGTATTTTTCACAAAAAAGAAAAATCTTCAAGTAAAATAATGAATCTCAAACTTGAGTAGATACAATTTTAGTTGAGAAAAAATTAATTCTGAAAAAAAACACAAATTGTTAACCAGAGAGATGTATTTCCAATAAAAATTATGAATGTTCAGCAAAAAAAAAGTGAATTTTCAACCAAACAGTTCATCTTTGAAGCAAGTAGTTGAATTTGCAACAAAAAAAGATGAATTCCTAATTAAGGAGATGAATTTCGAGGTGAAACGATATATCTGCAGCGAAAAAAGGGAATTTTTAACAAGAGTTTAACTTTGAAAAAAGCAGTTTGAAAAAAGCACTTAAATATTCAATCAAAAATTTCAACTATTTCGTTAAAAAATCACATTTTTGTTAAAATATAAAAAATCTTGGTACATAATTAAAGTATTTTGTGAAAAACAACTTGTTGTTAGTAATTACGTCTTTATCATTCATCTCAGTAGTTGAAAATTCATCCCTCATGATGAAAGATTCAACTATTTTAATTGAGGATAAGACTATTTGATACAAAGTGTACCTTTTTATTGGAAATTCGTTTATTTTTACAAAAAAAATTCTGTTGGCATGTTACAAACAAAAAGCACATGCATATTGTGTAATGAAATCATAATATCGTCCGTTAATAATTATGGTTACATACTTGACAACTTTACTTTTCACTTGGACGTATGTCGGACACGTTTTTTTTTAATTATTTGAATTTGCAAATACACAATTGAACAAATATGAATTTTATTATATTTAAAATATAAATAAGATGAAAATTTGCTAAAGTAACTTATTGATCTATTTATGACCATAATCTAAACTCATAAAACTTCTTAGAGACGATAGTGAACAGTTTAAGAGAAATAAGGACTTTATTACTTTATCTCATCTGCATGTGTGTAAGTACGAGAGAAATAGCATATTAAGAACATTCATATTTTGAATGGACCTAATCATCTGGCTTACCCGATAACGCCTTTACGTAAAGACTCGTTACGTATGTCTGTCACTCGACCCGACTATGAAACTAGTTCTCTTAACTCTTATTCCCTTCCGATCATTGCTTATAGGTGAGATTGGTTGTCAGAAACCTCAATCCAAATCTGAAATACTCTGTAATCAATAAAAAGAGAATTACAAACGTGAGAATATGAGTTTTCATGTTACGATAATATTTTATGTGTCAGCATATAAGGTAAAGGAACCCATTACCGAGGGGATACTATTATCCGAAGTCGGAGATAAAATTCTTTTTGTTTTTATTACTTCTGCACGTGTACTCAACTTTTATGATTCAGAAGCTTGACTGAAACTCATTCCATGGTGTCTACTACAAAAACAACGTATTTGAGTTGTAGGTTAGAAGAAATCAACTGTTCGTCGGAGAATGGTCCCCCATGAATGGTCCCCCCACGGTTCTAATACGGAGGATTGCTCCGTAAGAAAAGAAACAATAATTTCGAGAAATATTAATCGATTCTTGTTGAATTTTTACCTTTTCATGTCGGATTATACTGCGTAGAAGGAGAAAATTGTATAAAGTTTAGAGGTGCCTATTTGACAACAATTGGTATTGGTTATTTACACTACAGCTTCAAACGACGTTTCGCAAACTGTTTAGTATATTTCTATAATACTCATTACAATTTTGAGTCAGGAACAACCTTCTTGGTATAAGATGAAATGTTTTATATTTTTTAGTACAGATGTTCAACTTTATTGTGAAATATTAGCAGTTGTATCAAGATAAGAATAATTTTGGAATGTACAGTTTAAAATATGACAATGCTTTCAGAGAAAATAGGAATTGTTCAAAAGTCTAAAGAACCCTTTTCAAGGTTCTTCGTCATGAAATCAGGACTATTTCGATATTATCGACCATATCACATAATTTGATTTCTTATCATTTGTAAATTGCTGAAACAATGTTTACATCGAATCGAATCGCACTTGTCAGAGATGAAAGATAAAGAACTAGACATTTTGTTCTGTTACTTCCCCTAATTAGCCAAGATTCTCTATTAGGGTGGTCCAAAAATGCATTAGAAATTTTTTTTTCGAATTTTTATGCAGAACACCCGGAAATTTGTCCAAATCCACAAAAAAATAGGCGCATTTTTTTAAAAATAATATTCAGTGGTGGTGCAAGACGATTAAGTTCAACACGTATTCCCATAAGAAAAAAAGACATTTTTGTAAATTTTATTCAGAATTCTCAATATTTGGTGAATCGAGTTCAAAAATTACCAGGTTCTCTTCATAATCAGTCACAGAATGCGAATAAAATATCACTTTTCAAAAATCACTCCCATAAATCTGTTTTATAGGGTCCCGAAAAACCCCCAAGAGTGAAAAAATGGGTTTTCCGAGTTTTTGACGTTAATTATTATTTTTTTGCAGGTTTTTTAACGCAAATTGTTTGAAATACATGAAATACTACTTCATAATGACAATTAGATGTTTATTTAAATTTTTTAAACAATTCATTATTGTTTTTAGCAACTTTCTCTTAGGAAAGGGTTAGAAGGTCAAGGTTTTTTTCTGCATTTTTCAACTTATTTTCAACGTTCTTGTTGAAGCGAGGTAATAATCAACCAAAGTCACTTTTCACTTGAAGTGAGGTAAAATTTAATTTAATTTACCAAAAATAATTGTTTAAACAAATTATTATTTATGGCTACCTTCTCTTAGATTATTGCTAAAAAGTTGCGGTTTCCCTGAAACATTTAACTTTGCTTTGTCTTTTTAGTTAAGAACAAATAATAAATAAAACATTAGAGAAAATCATGTTTTAAATAGTATTGTTCTTTTCCCAATATTCAACGGAATTAAATAAAACAAAAAAGCTGAATTCACTCAGTGAGATTTGAATTTCGAATTTTCTACTAAAATTATGGATCTCCAACGCAAAAATTGAATTTTTAAGAAAGTAGTCCAACTCTCAACCAAACAGTTGAATATTCGACCTAAAAATATAAATTTTTTATCAAAAGTATAATGGTTGATGTGTGAAAAAAAATGTATTTTAAATAAAAAACAATCTTATATAACCAACTATTAGATCAATTCAATCTAATTCAATCTAATTGAATTTCATTCAAAGTCCATTCAGTTCAAAGTTAAACATTTAAGAAAAAAACACAATTTTCTAGCACTTATCTAAGAGAAAATGGTTAAAAACAGTGATAAATTCTTCAAATAAGCATGTTTGTCAACTCGCTTTAATTATTACCTCCCTAAGTGGACAAAAAGCTTAAGAGTTTAGAAAGAACCGCAACTTCTTAGCACTAATCTAAGAGGAGAAAACCATAAATAATATTAAGTTGTTTAAACAATTATTTTTGTCAAATTCAATTAAATATTAACTCACTCCAAGTGAAAAGGAGACAAGAAGTGAAAAATTGCAAAAAACCGCAAGTTTCTATCATTAGGCAAAGAAAATATTATTAGATATGATAATAAATTGTTTTAACAATTATTTTCCGAACATGAGTTATTTATTACTTTAATCTTATCGAAAAGTGATCAAAAGTTAAAAATTGCAGGAAAAACTGCAACTATGTAGTAATAATCTAGAAGAAGATAGTTGTAAATATTTCCAATTTTCCAAACGATTATATTTGTTGAATTAAATAAAATAATTACCTACTTTAAGTAAAAAGTGGACAAAAAGTTGAAAATTTCAGAAAAAAACGCAATTTTGTAGCATTATTTTAAGAGAATATTGTTATAATTGATAAGAAATTGTTTCAACAATTAGTTTTGTTAACTTTCATTGATTATCACCTCGCTTTAACTGAAAAGTTGAAAATAAGTTGGAAAATTCAGAAAAAACCTTGACTTTCTAACACTTTTCTAAAAGAAAGTTGATAAAAACAATAATAAATTATTTGAACAATTTGAATAAACATCTGATTATCAGTATGAAACCCACTTTTCCACTTATGGGATTTTTTTTGGGATCCTAGAAAACAGACTTATGGGGGTGATATTTGAAAAGTAATATTTTATTCGCATTCTGTGACTGATTGTGAAGAGAAATTGTGAATTTCGAACTCGATTCACCTAATCTTGAGAATTCTGAATCAAATTTACAAAAAAGTCTTTTTTCGAAAAAGAAACTTTTGGACCACCCTATTCTCTATTCACGCATGAATTATCATAAAATATTATATTTTAATATTGATAAAGATGCAAATCGCCAGGAACGAGTACATCGCTGAAACATCAGATATATAAGCGTTACTCACCGTTCCATCAAATTGAATTCAGTATACTAACAGACTTTGGCTTGATAAATTTATCTGATAAGGACACCATCTCATTCATTCAGTTCTAACCGAAACAAACTCAATTCCCATCAATAGAGTGGAAAGGGAATTCATGAAATGAAATTTGTATCTATTTCAGAAAGTCCCTCGGACTAGTTCAAGCTTTTTAGATTTGAGGAAATTGAAATTTCAGAAATTCAGGGATGTGCTTTGAATTTATATCAAAAGTTAGAATTTCAGAAACGAACTCTATGGGAAAAAGTTCGACAACCGCGTGAACAGAGCACTGATATTTTCGTCGGCTAGGAAGATATCGACAGATGCTCCGTGCACTCAAGTAGTTCAAAAATGGTTCCATAAAATTTGTTTCAATTACCCAATAATTGAATATCTATGGCTATATTGTAATATCCGCGTGTTTCAGAAATGTTGATTTGGATTTTTTTCGTTAATCTAGGTATTCATCAACGTTGTTGTATGTATTGTTGTTTTAGAAATGGAAGTACTTTGCAAGGGATTCGGGTGGTTCATATACTGTCCCCAAATTAGATTAGAGTAAATATCTTTTGTCATTTACTTCAGTTAGACGAATAGTACGAACTGTAAACGACTTGCAGGTAACGGCCGGGGAGTTAACAATGCGTCACAAAGGCGTCACATAACGCAGAGCATGCGGATTATAAATTGCAAGAATACACATATGAAGTTGCAACGCTTATATAATCAAGGATTTGTATGCACGTAGTCTCAGACAAAGTGTAATAGTAGTAATATCATAAATTAAGTTTTATAAAAGTGCCTACTGGAGATCTTTCAAAAATAATATTCAGAACCCTATTAGCGTATCCGTTCACGAAAATCTTGATTTTTGTTCCCGCACTCTTCTAATTTTTTTTAGAAAATGAGAAAACATCTAATTTAGCTTGGATTAAAATTAGGAAATCCCGTATTTCATGACGAAAGTAAATTATCCGATGACCATCGAGGCTGCGATAAATCTTTTCTCTCAGTGTGGAGAAAAAACAAGCTTTTGGTAAAAGTATTGCTCTCCCTGATAACCCGATTTATATCAATTATATCATAAATAATCTTGGATATGAATGAACATAAGGAAATAATATAACGAGGAAATTGAACGCAGCCGCGTGGCGTAATCGAAAACATATTCACAAGCATAACATTTGCGAGTTCCAATATAGGGACCAGTATATATCAATTGTTTGCAACAAGTTTGGCAATGATATGGTGTTTTGGAGTTTAGGATGATAAAATTTAGTGTTACCTCTTACCGCTAAGATAGAAGAAAGAAATATTTTAGGCTCGCATACTATGTTCTTTTTAAAGAAACGAACGAAACTCGTGCAACAACCGTCTCATTCGCTAAAAATCACCTCCCACACACGTATCAAACAGTAGTTACGTTATACCACGATAGCCAAAAAAATCATGTCAAAGTTAAGATTTTCAGGTCAGAGTGGTATAAAACAAATTTTACACTAGATTCGGATAGGGTAAGTGTACCGGTCTCCGGACACGTACCAGTGGTCGGACAATCCTATTTATTTTGTCATAGAAATAGTTCAGAAAACCATAATCATTAAAAGTAAATAGATGTTCGAAATTCGCATAGCTTCTTGTATCCCGAACGGCAAAAAAACCAAGTTTACTATCTTTTATTCCACTGTATTGAACATATTTCAAAAGCCGGTCACCATTGATCGCCATTTTGGGGTCGTGCGCTATGTT
>WSXT02087962.1:0-11805 GCA_011762715.2 Neuroterus valhalla
GGCACCAGCTCCCAGTCGAACCGCGGTTAAATACACTTATGGCCACGTCTCACGACCGTGGGATGAGTGACCCACGGGTCCTTGCTTTTCCTTATCCCTAATGAACAGCGTTCTTGTTATTTGTGCAGAAGTGAAAAAAGAGTAAAAAGATTTGAGATTTGTTTTACTTGAATAAGTTTTTCAGAATGAGTGATTTTCGAGACTTATTTTCAGAAAATGAAGTTCATGTAGAGTTCCTATTGGGATTAACCGAAATTGGAGCAGGGGACCTGATCAAGCTGGTAGTCCTGATTTAACATATAATTATAATATATGATTTATTTACTAAATAAACTTTCATTCCAATGTGTTGTGTATGTTTTTTGAACTTTTACTAGACAGCTACTTAACCCTACGAGCCACAAAAGTGTTGCCCTTACTAGATGTCTGGTAACTTATGCCACATATCTAGTAATTCTAACTAGACAGTCAGAACGATTACTCTACAAATCATACAATCAATGATTGCGCGCGCCAACGCGGGAATAAGTTTAGATAGCATAGGTCCGATCTAGGTAGCGTTCCAAGCGTCCAACCGAGTGCACTCAGGTGCACTCGCAGCCGTTCCACGGCGCTGGGTGTGTGTCCGGCTTCACCTGGATGACCCGCTCAGAAGTCACTAGGGTAAAGAGTGGGGGTCACCCGATGGGTGACAATTTCATCCTCCGCAAATACGTAGGCTGAAGCGAGTGAAGAGTAAACTGGCGCGTTCAATCAAATTTGAAAGTTTCAACAGACAACAAGCAACATAGTCAATAGTGGAGAAATAATAGAAGAAAGATGGAATGTCAGCCGAAGAAACACGTTCTTTTGACCGACAACAATAATGTCATGATGGATGAAGATGCGGGAACGTAATGGTCTATGATACAGAAAGTAAGTTGATATGAAAAAAAGAGCATAAGCCATTAGCTTTCCAGGTTATGGTGGTGTCTGTCTGAAGTAACAAAACAAATCATATGTGTATGTACTTATAAAAGATTAATCTGTATTATTATTGATATATAACATCTTCATTTGTAGTTGAGATGGTGGTTGCGTTGACAGGTCATTCAATTGTGGAAATGCCAATAGAAACAAATAGACTCACACTGGATCAAAATTCGGCGTTAGGTATATGGACACTTTTTCCATGAAGTGCTACATTTTTAGAAGATTTTGGTAAAAAGGATCAATTTTCCACGAAAAAATCTAATCAGAATGATTAGAGTTCAAACACAAGCAGTTGAAGTGAGAAGAGTGTTGAATCTTTATTGGGTTTTATTTATATTTATATCTTTTTAAAAGTCCTATTTTTGGTCGATGATCCAACTACTTGATTCAAAGTGAAACTAATTTATCTAAAATTTATCTAATCTTAGATGCGTTTAATTTTTGGTGCAAAACTAATTTTCCTAATCGTAAATTTAACTATTCCTTTTTCAGGTAAAAATTGATCTTTTTCAGGCAAAACTCCAGTAATCTAATTGAAAAATTATGTTTTTTAAATCCTGTTTAAAATATCTGGTTAAGAATTGATGTATTTTGTTGATAATTCATACTTTGTGGAAGAATTTGAATCTTTTGGTTCAAAAATGATTTTTCGGTTTGATATTACATTATAATTTGATTGAATGTTGGACTCTTCTGCTGAAAATTAATTCCTTCTGGAGATTAATCTTTTCAGTTAAAACTTCATTTCTTTGGCTGGAAATTTAACTGCTACGTTAAATTTTTTTTTTCTGTTGTTATGAATTCATTTTTCCAAATAAAAAGTGTAATTACTTCATTTTTTGCTGAAAGTTGATATTCTCAGTTTATAATGTATCTTTTCATTGAAATCCATTTGTTATTTGTTCAGAAAGGCAACTCAAAATTTTTTTATTTAAAAACTGAAAACATTTTTGTTGGATAATTGGCTGTGTTCCACAAAAAAAATCATCGTTTTATTTGCAAATTGAACTATTCGACTTTGAATTACTTCTTTGGTTGTAAATTCCACATCAATGTAGAAAATTTTTCTAGTTGACTTGAACTTGATGTACAGGGCAAATATAAGGTACTCATCCTCCCTTGTATAATCATGTATCTTTGTCGACTAGAGATCCTTCTTATTGGAAATTGTCACTTTTACGCAGAAAAATATTGGAAACACACATCCTTTCAAAAATTGAAGAAATAGTCGCGTATTCAGGAGAGCATTAGAGACGAGTTGTCGCCTTTGAATCACCTTGTCGTAATTTCTCGAATCATCAAGAAGATCCATTTTCTATCACAAAAATACAAACTTCCAACAAAACAAATAATTTGCACTAAATAAAATTTCGGAGGAAGACAAAAGGGCAAGAAAAAGGTACTCATCCTTGTATAATCATGCAGCTTAAACGCGTGTTTAGAAAACTATGTGTCCCTCATCTAGTCTACTCTCGAACTGACACAAAGGAGTAACGATCCTTGGGAACTTCACCTGAAATCGAGATTTTATGGAAGAATTAAATTTAGAAATTCCTACATAAATTCCAAAAGTATGAACTAGATAAATCTTGAGAAAAATGATTCTGTTTTGTTCAAAAATTTGAATTCAAGACAAAAAATTCTTATTCAAACCACGAAGGATGGATTAATTTCCCAAAATACCTAGAAGATCTATTGTCTATCACAAAGATACAAACTTCCATGAAAATGAATTAATTTTTACTAAATGAAATTTCAATGATTCTGTTCCATTCAAAAACTTGAATTTGAAAGAAAAACTTCTAACTCCAAGCACAAAGGATGAAAAAATTTCCCAAAATACCAAGAAAATCTATTTTCAGTCACAAAAAGACAAACTTCCATCAGAATGAATCAATTTTCACTGAATAAAATTTAATAATTCTGTTTCATTAAAAAACTTGACTTTAAAAGAAAAACTTCCTAATCCAACCACAAAGGATGAATTAATTCCCCAAAATACCAAGAAGATCCATTTTCTATCACAAAAATACAAACGTACATCAAAATGAATCAATTTTCACTAAATAAAATTTCAATAATTCTGTTCCATTTAAAAACATGAATTCAAAAGAAAAACTTCTGACTCCAACCACAAGGGATGAATTATTTTCTCGAAATACCGAGAAGATCAATTTTCTTTCACAAAAATACAAATTTCAATAATAAGTATTATTAGAATATATTTGAGGTGCAACATTACTAAAGATTATTATAATACTTAGTAGTAGCTCACTTCCTGAACTAAAAATAATCCTAATTCTCTAAATATTTAAAAAATACGAATTTGAAATTTCTTTATAGTCCTCAGTACCCGACTATTATTTGTCTGATGAATCCTCAGCAGCTGGAGTTGGAAATAAAAAACATTTGGACAGAAAAGAATATAGTTGTGTTCCTTGTTTATATTATTCATTTGTACGAATAAACTTTGATATCAGATGGATTATTATTTATGTTCTTCAAGTGCCTATGCATTAAATGTGAGAATGAATTGATAAAAAAGTTTTTCTAGAATGAAAAATGAATGCATTTTTCTTCCTAGAGGAAATACATCAAGTGTAGCGAAATTGACCATTCTGCCACACTTTGCGTTAACTGAATGATTATTCAGAGGAAAATGGAAAATAGGCTTCGAGGATATCTTTAGAAATCCCATGCTCATCATTTCTGCATGAAAAACATTGAAATGCGCTCAGTTTTACGTTCTGTGGACTATGTTGGTTAGTAGATTCCTGATACGTATATATGATTAGTCACACGTTTGAAGTTTTACTCTGTCAGTTTTTGAACTATTGATTTTTATGCTAAAACTCTTCACAGAAAACTCTGTTGTACTATTCTAAACTGGTTCTTTACAAAGTTTTTCGTTTGCTCAAACCTTCCTAATAACCAAAACGCTCAAAGCTTATATGGCACGAATCACACAACAGCTCAGAATTTTTTTTTTTTTTTTTTTGGAATGGAAATGATCAATTTTTGGTGGATAGATCATGTTCAGAAATCTCCAGTGGGTATGATGCGTGGATTTCATTAGAGGATCTCCAAAGCTGTCAGGATGATAACGAGTTGAAGGCACAAACATAATTAAAAGTGAGTTTAGAAGAAAATCATATTTTTACTATTATTGCGAAGACTATAAATATTAGCACTTTTACGATGTGGGTAAATATGCAGCACTCAATTTTCCTAAATTCTGTACTTTCAAACCAAGAAATGATCAACTTTATCTATCGTGTTAGCTTTTATTATGTCTCTTTGTATTCACGTTGAAGCAAGTAAGCATCTAGCTAGCTACTATTTTCATTGCAATCTCACGCACTGCTGCTGCACGGAACCTTATGTCACGCTTTAAGCAAGCACATTTTCTTGTGTAATTGCATTACTTGACAGCCGTTTCTCTTGCGCCTTGGCTTGTATTACAACTCCAGATTCGTTTTTTAATGTTTCAGAGTCCTGAAGAGAATTCAGAAACTCACTTTGAGGCACCAACCATTCGCAAGATATGCTGAGATTCAGCTCAAAAATTTTAAATTTGAAAATTTAAAACAGTAAAATCGAGGGAAGTTACACGAATAAAGATAAAATTATACAAATTCTAGAAGGTCCAAGTGAACCAAAATCCAAAAAATTTACATTCAAGGTAGAAGTATTTAGATTATATAAGAGAATCCTTAAAAAGCCTTATTCAATTGAGAGAAATTTGAAACATATACAGCGACTGGAAAGTTATCGATGTAAATTGAAGAAAATTTCGACAGAAGGTTAATTTACACGTACTTGGGAACAGCTTGAGCTTCAACTAGAAGCGTTCACCAATTTTTCGTGCAAGAATCGTGCAAGGAATCCTGAGTTTTTTCGTGTTTGTCGCCCGAACTATTAGAGTTATCGCAAGAATAACGTTTATCTAATTAAGCGTTAAAAATGGTATGGATAGCAGGTAAGAAATTCTGTAAAGATATGATCTTCATACAGCCTTGTTCCTGATTACTGTGTAACCCGTAACCACAGAGCGGAAAGGATACGAACTCAGAGGATAACTTCTTGTAATAAATCATCTAAATTTCCACCAAAAGGCTAGAGTGTAAGATCGTGTTAGTGGCAGCTCGTTCTTCTTGTGTTTTCCTTCACTAGAAAAAAGGAACTACTCGTGGAGTATCGGTATCATCTACGTAACGCATACGTCATAGTCTGCTTTAATGAGAGAAACATCCCTGTAGTAATTCCTCTCGACCAAATACTGCAAGGTGATAATCAACTGTTCTTCGAGAGTCTGTATTATGAATGCTAAGGAGAATTTAGACAAAAATCACTGTTCGAAATGCGCACAGAGTTTAGGGGTTCACAAAATCATTATCAGTGTGAATTATGTCATCTTTGGTTTCACGTCAAATGCGCGAATCCTTCAAGATCTTCCAGCAAGAGTAAGAAAAGCTGGATCTCTTACGCTGAATATATAAATAATATATTCAGCGTAATATTTGGATCGGAGTTTCCTCTTCCCCAAGATCACTTGACAGCTAAACCAACTTATCATCTGGAAACGAAATCTCGTCCACTACTTTTGAAGGATAAGTGTCCAACATTACATCTTCAAAGACACCACTTTTTATGCTACCTCTACCACCTCGCGATGTCGATCTTAAGATGTGTACAGCCATATGTCACCTCTCTTAACAGAAGTACAAGGTCAATACAATGACATGCACTCTAGACTGAGGGCTCTAGAGGCAAAATTTAAAAAGGTCAGTAAACTCCATTCAACAATACCACGAAGGAAAATAACTAGCTGATTGCTTAACTTGACATAAGTACACGTGAAGTTGGTAAGCTTGAACAACTGGATAAAAATGTGGAAATTACTATTAAAGCCCCTCCTTCAAAACCTGAAGAACTGCTGACTCTTTTGAAGTCTGTCGCTGAAACGCTCAGCCTCTCTATCAAATTTCCTGACAGTGAGTGTTTTCCGAAATAGTCATTGGACTTTTGAAAGGCCTAAATAACCGTTTGTTCGATTTTCGAGCAGAACAGTATACGAGACCAAATCTTCTCAGTCAAGAGATCTTTGAACTCGAGCACACTCCTCGCAGAAGTGATTCGAGTGCATGAAGACAACGGAAAGTCAGATTCTCAGCATCAATCTCCAGTAATCTCATTGTCACTACTAATATTAATACTTTTTTATGAAAATGTCTTGCATGTCTCATATAAATGCCCAATCTCTCGAAGCTCATATCCATGAATTTCAATTCTTTCTTCTGAATAATTACTATGACCTGATTGCGGTTTCTGAAACCTGGCTGAATGAATCAACGATTTTTTAGTGTAAATTCCTGGGTTTGATCTTGCGCGATGTGATAGAAAGGGTAGGCAAGGACGAAGTGTCGGTATGTATATACGCCAAACTATGATAGGTTGTATTCTTCAAAGATCATCTGAAACTGAACCCGATCTTACATCAATCATCCACCAATCACCAATAAATCATCAATCCATTATCAATCAATCAAATCAATCAAATCAATCGAATCAATCGAATCAATCAAATCAATCAAATCAATCGAATCAATCAAATCAATCCAATCAATCAAATCA
Organism: Neuroterus valhalla; assembly: GCA_011762715.2. NCBI lineage: Eukaryota > Metazoa > Arthropoda > Insecta > Hymenoptera > Cynipidae > Neuroterus > Neuroterus valhalla. The sequence goes on from WSXT02087962.1 coordinate 6,607, forward strand.
ATCAAATAAATCAAATCAATCAATCATCAATCAATCATCAATCAATCAATAATCAATGAATCAATAATTAATCAATCATCAATCAATCATTTATCAATCACCAATCAATCATTTTAATTTTACGTTTTTGAAGTGGCAGTCATGGCGATCACGTTTTTCGTTTTTGAATGGCAGCCATAAATGGTAAGTGGCGCGTTTGCCGCGCTGCCTTGCGGCGAAAATCGGCGATACCAAAATTTGATATATATAGGTATATCTGTAATGCTGAAGGAGAATCTCGAATATTCAGTCGTGACAAAGTTCTGTATGATATTCTCAGTTGTTTTGACATTTTTGTCTATTTTTTTCTTTTATTAATTCTATTAATCTCAACTGAGATTATTGATTCTAAAATTTCACCTATTATGTGGCACAAAAAGAACACTTCATAGTTTGATGATGTACGGAATCGTACAAATATAGGGGATAGCACACCAATCTCATGAATAGGCTAGTTCTTTTTAGCTAAGGTCGTCAGGTTTACTGCATTGCATTCCGATGGGCTCGTAGATATGTTCGTCTTGGAACGGCCAATAGAAACATTTCAGACGTCCTTGACAGACCATCTGATATGTTTAGGACTTTCTTGTCAGTCCAACTAACATCTCAAGGACGTTTGTAGAACATAGGTCATTCAAAAAATTTTGACAGAGGTGACGTTGTAAGTATGGTCAAACCTACGAAATCAAACATGTTCGAACGTAATACTGCTTGGTTTGAGGGGGTCATAGGATAATCTAGCTGCGCAGAATTTGCGACAAGTTTGTGTGTTCTAGTGCATACAACTGTAATAAAATTATCCACAGACCTTGGATTCTGACGTACTTACAATGAAAACAAATGTCGAAGATCGAATAACAGGAAATATTATACCAAGCAAGATGCCTTCTGGCATTCCCATGAATAATTACTATGGGCACAATATATTTCTCTAAATGCGACCTAGCATCAGAGAAACAAAGAGCGGTTCCACCTCCACTGTCAAGCCACCGAGAGCTCTTTATTGAACTGACCAAAACTTTAACACAGCTGATTTAATTGAACTTAAGAGACTGATTTAAAAAAACGATCTCCCTGTCAATTTCATATAATAAATACTTACAAGAGAATGGATAAGCTCAGGATTAGAACACGTGCCGGTTTCCATCAGCAAAACCAAAACCATATTTTGATGACCACATAAAAATAGTTCAGTTTTTTTGAGGAAATTTGTATCTTGCCTCACTGCTATCAATTCTTTGATTCCAACGTCACGGACGATGCCCTCTTTATGAACAGCGTCCAATTTAGTTTTCATTATTCGAATTGCGGGAACAATAAAATCCGATGATTCACGAAAAGCACATGGTGTTGATTCTCTACTATTAAACCCACTTGTTTCTTCGTCTGCCACCAGGCTGAATTTAGACATTAGAGGAGTTAATAGTAAGCCATCGTATTTTTTCGGCGTTTGCATTTCAAGAGCGTCATTATAATCTGATGCTGATTTTCTTTTCCCTTCATTGTCTGGTAAATGTAGCGGTTTCAATGGAAGACTCATAGATCTACGATAGATCTCTTGTTTGGTTTTATTTTCTAACCTCATATCTAAGGTAGTTTTAGATTTTCGCTTTCTAATGCAGTCTTTCGAAAATTGATCCAATTCCATGCAATTCACGTACTTTTTCTTCGAATTGAGTGGAATCGATGGAGAATCAAAAGATGGACATAATATTTTAGGAGCGCGGTCCATTTCTTCATAGTGAGAAGCAATGTACTGGTTATATAGCGATCGAGACACTGGAAGACCATCGTACCTGAATACTGGATAGTAAGGATCTGTTATTGTATTGAAAACATTCTTTTTGAACCAAGTTTTTCCTCTTGAAGCATCTGAATCACAATTAACGTGAAAATCGTGTTTGACCATTGGTTGAATCAAATTATATGTTTTTTGTGATACACAATATGAATGTTTGTGGATATCATCTCCAATGTCGCTGGAACTTAAACTCCTTCTACTATATCTGTATTTATTGATCATATCATTGGGAACGAAACGTTTCAATTTATTCAACTGCTTATAACGAAGTGCTACTTTAACGATATCGGGAATATCATTCATATTTTCACCAAGTTCTTCAGATTTTATTTCTCCCCCTGACAGTTCATTTACATCCTCGGTGGTGCTACATATAGATACAACTGTACCGTGCAAAACACGATTTACATCTTTCAAAGGAGTAGAGCAAATACTCGGTGTCGTAGGGAATGTTTGCTTCAGATAGTCTATTTTACATCCGTCTTTTCGTTTTGTTAGTGAATCCAATCCTTCAGTTAATAACGTGGGAGAACTTGAAACATAGGCACTGTAATGAGTTGGTTCCAATTCTTCTTCTTCAGGAACGGTGAATATGTGTGATTTATCACGTTTCATCAGAATAGGCTGATCCTTGGAATGAAATTTGAGAAGACCCTGCAAATAGTTCAGATATTTCAAGCTGTACACCAAATTGAATTAAAAAATAACATCAAAATAATTCCTTATTGGGATTTTCTTATAGGCTTCCAGAGAAAAAACAATTAGTGAAACTAGTGTGAGGTCTTCAAGGACCACCTATGAATCAATTAACACATTTTTTGCCAACATTCATACCTTGCCCCCTCTCCCTCCCTACCTTGTAAATTATCGTGCGTGGATAATCAGAAATATGGCAAAAGTTGAAACAGCGGAAAGGTGTCCACGAACTTTTGTAATGCACAATTTACGTAAAGTAAAATCTAACAAATTATATAATAAAATGTTTCCTAATATGTGCCTGATATATGGATGTCTTTTAGAGAAATTATATTTGTGTATTTTTCGTGGTTCAGTTTTATTCGAATGGAATTGGTTTCTTAAAATTTGCACTGATTCTCCTTTCATGCTTATCATCAATATTCCTTAAATGTATAGCACGTTCTGTGATATAAATAGTTGCCTCACTTTTCAAACAATCATCCATGAAAATATAATGAAAAAGTCCGAATTTTAAGTCGTTAGTTTATCCACAGATTTTTACATTCTGCCACTCGCAGATTCCGAAAACCATACAATTCTCCCATTGTTTGTATAATGTATGCCTCTATGTCTGCTTCGTTACCCGAATATTGTAGCTATGCTAATTTTGGAATGATTTTACTAATCAAATCAGCATACAGTACACTTTCAAAGGATCCGAAAATGGAGGTCGATTCCGTTAACTTGATGAATTCAATGAAAATTGGAAGAGTTGTATGATTTTCGAATATTTTCTCACTTTTATTCAAATAAATAAATTTCCTTTCAATAATTCACGAAATCCTTATCAGAACTGCTAGTTTATAATGAACATATTCAAAGATTAGCACAACACAATTCTTTTGGTTAGTTAAAAATACTGAAATCCAGCATCTTTCCCAAGATTAAAATTTCTTTCAGCGACTCCTTCAGAATGTTCTTCTTCCTCGTACTTTTTATTTACTTATTCCAAAAATTTAAATTTCACTTAATAGGCAAATCTATTGCCTTGACATTATATCTCAAAACATTCCTCCAAGCAAATATTGTCGGTCTATTCCCCTTTCCAACCCTCGCAACAATTGCGCCTCTTTCGCTTCTTATGATCTACCGCCTTGAAATTGAATTTCTGGAAGTAGGCAAGGGTCCGGATTGAATATTCAACTTTGCTCTGTCCTGAGAAAACCACCTGAATCAAATCTTAAAGAAGACTTCTCGAATGCCTATGCACGCCTAGGTTTTTTCAGATCTCTCTACTGCCAAGGTGTCTAATAGCACTCCTGTCCACAAGCTTAGTGACCTTCTAAAACCACGTGGCTTCTTGAAAGGAAGGGGGGGAGGGGGGTTGAAGAAAGGCCACGCTGGTCCACATGGGGTAAGGCGGTACGAGTCCGAGCCACGTGGTTCTGATGACAATGCTGGCGAAAACGTATTTCCTGTCATCAGTAACTTACATGAATGACTAGGGTCACCATTTTTTCATTCAGATTGTGAAAAAAGAATAGAAATTGAGTAATTAGGTAAAAATTGGGCCACGTGGTTTATGGGAGCTCGGTTATGGTCAACAGCTACACCTGCAATTCGTTCACGTTTGAGATGAATCTTCAGATACTTGTTTATCCAAAGTCCATACCGATTTCTCGTGTGTACCCTCCGACAATAATCAGAGCATTCTTACGATGCTCTCTTCCAAAATCATAGATCTCAATGTAATCCATATGAAATATTGTGTTAGTTGTCACACGATGTTACACAGAAATAGTACATCTGGTTTTGCAAAGGAGTATCTATGTGCATCCCACTAGGTATGGATAAACTTTCAAGCTTTTCAACAGAGAAATGATAAGTCAATGGGGAGATGGATAAAAAGATTCCGGGTAATCAATTAAGGCCATCGACTGATTGCGTTGGTAGGTCGCAGCTCCTGTCGATTAGCAGGTTCTCCCGACGGTCTGCTGACACCCTTTTTGATCCACGTTGTTTGTAAATCTCTCTCCATACAGGTCCACTTATCCGAACAATCCTTTCATTCAGGATAGCTGTAAAGATTGAATCCTTAGCAGTTGATTGGTGGGCATTCGTCCTCGGATGTTATGAGGTTATCGCACAGCTGCTTGGAACGCATGAAGTTTTTGGTGTCTTCAGTCAATGGGTGTTTGACTCCGTGAATCTCTTTCGAAAATTTCTTGATTTCTCCAAACTTTCGTGGGTTTTTGACAAGAATAGGGAAAAGCTGAAGAGGCGCAATGGGTCAGCGAGGAACTGCTGTTCCTTTCTTACCAATCCCTCCCTCTTCTGTATTTTCCTACATGCGTCAGAAAGCACACGTAATAGGTCAACAAGATGCTGCTTGATTGTCAGCGACTTTATTGCTTTTAGTAGGATGGCGAATCCTCATTTCGTGAGCAGACTCTCAGACTCATGCCGTATAAGGCTTACCGGATTTATGTAGTCAATCACACACTGCATACGGGACACGTATATATATATATATATATATATATATAACGTACATGCATAAATTACCATGCTAATAGAACGGAATATAATACATAAAATTGACTTATCAACCATGGGTCTACGATAATTAGATTAGGCGCAAATTAACAACAAAGCTCAGCGAATCAGAACTCAAGAAACCG